>NQFO01001624.1:0-16427 GCA_003991265.1 Pseudoperonospora humuli
ATCAAGCGCCCTGCTAGAGCTCTACGGCATCTGATCGAGACAATGACAGTACTTCATCCCATCTAGCTCGCTAACCTCATCAGGTGAAGCGAACTTTCCGACAAATTATGGACTCAAAGTGACGGTGATTGACAACTCGTGGACATGCGATATCCTTAATCTGGCGACGAAGAAGTGACACCAGCATTTCTCGCTGCAACAGCTAGCGTAGGGATAAACGGCAAAGATGAAACTATAAGGGGAAGTCAGACTAACAGAAGTAGATGCACCGGACGGCACAAACGCGTGCGCGCTTATTTAGCTTAACTAAAGATAGGACATATATTCTTGTATAGCCAAAATTATGCCTGCGCTAGACTAAGTTTAGCTTGTCAGCAGGACAGAGTGGTATCCGCATATGTCGGACCTCCCCTGCAGAGAGCGAATCCGTCATAATTTTCATGAGCTTTCTTTTTTCGCGCTATCTAGTACTGATCATGCTCATAAGGTGCGACAGTCGTTAAAAATAAGTATAGCCGAAATGCATTTCTGTAAAACCAGATTAGCATGTGAAAATTAGCAAATATCATCTTCGAATATCATCTTGGTAGGTAATATTTGTAGTAGAATTACCATTAGCTTATTGGTTGTTATGTGTCAGTTTATTAGCGAATAGGATTTCCAATCAATATACTCTGTTGTGAAATGTCATTCTATCAATTTGTGGTACAAACAGTCAAATTAGATGCATTATCGACTACACTTCTTCTTTTTACTTGACTTATACTGTAACGTTTAAGTCACACGCTTCCTTCGCACATGTGGATCGTGAGGTTTTGAGTGCGCAAGTTTGCACTGTTATCAGTTTAGACGCATTGTGTCCCGGTAAAGGTCTTATCATGCCTAACGTCAATTTACATACCTGTTAGACTATAAGCATTGATGCTTTTTGCTATGCTTTACACTGCACTGTTGAATCTTAAACAAAACAGCGTCATGCTTATGTATTGATTTCTTATTGATTTAGCGCGAAAGACTGCTGACATAAACATCTTACACGTTCTATCACGCACTTTATTACGGTAGCTATTGCCCAACTTGATAGCTTGATTACAAACTCTTTAAATCTTGGAGCTATTCTTCATAGACGACGTCATACTCCATTGAAATATGTATCAGGATCGAAATCATACCAAACCAGCTACGTAAATCTGAAACTAGCAAATTTAAATATCTCAATGAGAGGTCCAAACCAGAAATAGTATTTAGAGACGTTTCTCCTTCCTTTTAATCAATTATCGATTATGTAAGCAAATTATTATCTATTTGTGTAATTGTTTGGCTCGCTTTTTGAGGCATTACTTCGTCTCTGGGTCTTTTATGCGCGCTCTCTTACCAAAGTATCCCTATGGTACCCAGAAGACGCATACGATGAGGCAAGCTGATGTGAGTACGCGACGGATCATTAAGCGTGTGATAATACTCGCATCCTTCGAGCGCGAACCTTCCTTCGAGCGCGAACCTTCCTTCGAGCGCGAACCTTCCTTCATCACGTCATGGTCTACCGGCTCAACACCAAGACTTTGTGCTGGTGGTCCGTCCATGATGATGTTGATCCATAGAATTTGCATGGCGTTCAGCGGAGACGGCAAATTGAACAGCGATGAAAACGCAATCAAACATAGTGCCGAGATGCTCGTACTAAGAAGAAATGCTTGATGTTGTGATAAATGGATTTCCCTTCTTCCACGACTTGATTTATAGTTGTTGCATTGTGAAAACCGTGCTCATCTTTGATGAAGTGGCAATGCGCAAGTTACGTGGCGCAATGCGCTCTGCATCTTTTGCCGCTGTATTCAAGCAAGTGAAACGGAAACACTCGTGGAATCATGATGAAAAGAGCTACGGTACTGTGTAGATCTGAGACGCAGAGGATTGAGTGGATACTTTATCTTGCCGCACATGAAAATTGCAATGAGATGAAACGACAACACTTTGCGCTTGACCTACCACTGACTCAGTTTGTCGATTTATCATAGCTCTCTAATGGTTGATATCATAAAAGGAAACGAACAGAGTTTGTCGCATCAATCGTAGCAAGAAATTGAAATTGATGTTTCGTGTATTGAACATCTGGGGTCAACAATCCTGACAATCAGCAAAACAGCATTGCCTCGCCAATTGTCGAATTGTATGCTTTTTACCTGATTTCTGACGTACCAGCTCGTGGGTACGTAAAATACAAAGACAGGGCTGGATGCCTATGACACGCCGCTGTCATTACAAAACATTGAAGTGGACTACCATTTGTTCCCAAACGTGTCATTCCTGAATCTTCACGCAAAAGAACACATTGTTCTTTACTTTACTCAGTTTATTACGTGTTTGTTTCAATGCATACATCATCGCCACGGTATCCGCTAGATGTAGCATCAGCCTCCGCTGTCTCTTCTTCTCCTACTGCAGCTGCTGCTGTGTCTGGCAATGCAACGTCCAGCGCGACTTTCCTGACCTCCTCGATGCGCCACAACCCCAGCTGTGAGTGGCGCGAGTGGGAGGAAACGCTTGACAATTTTGGGACCGTCACGGGCCTAGTAGATGTCGACACCGACATGGATGTGGTGGATCTGGGTGGCCTGGATCAATTCCTGCTGGCCACGGCCGACGATTTCCTGGAGCCATTCGTGGGCCCCAATGCCATGCCCGACTCGCCTATCTTTGCGGCCGATCAAGAGGCTCTGTACGAGAAAGAACAGGACATGATTGTGTTACTAGCTGCAGGAATCGAGGAGCATTGTGATGGCAATGAGGAGGTGGAGAGCTTGGTGGAATGCAAATTGGAACCGCAGTCGTTGCTGCATCAGCCAGCAACGATGCCACCAATGACAAGAGGACAGACCGTAAATCGCCATCGCAAACGGAAGACGGCAGAACTCGAGGCGCTCCAAGACGAAGTGGATGGACCAGTAAGGCACACTTGTCGCTTGAAGAAGATGAAGGGACCGGAGCAGCGCACTTCGATGGAGACCATTTCGAAAAAGAGCAAGATAGAGGCCAATGAACAAATGGAGAACATTTACCGACGGAGATACAACATTTTGCATGGCATCCTAGAGGCTTGGAACACGGGAGGCATTGAAGATCTGGAGGAAATTGCTGACAACGTGTACGACAACGACGTTACTCTCATCAGTCCTGACTACTCGGAGAGTCTACACGGTGTGGAAGCTGTTATGTCACATTGGAGTCTCCTGCTGGACGCGTTCCCGGACGGAATCATGGAAGAGTATATTATTCAGCGTGAAGAAGGGAGCACCGAGAAGATGAAGGCCACATGGATCTTTAGTGGTACGCAGATCTTCCCGATCTTTGGTGTGCAGCCTCGCCACAAGAAGGTTTGCATCAGTGGCAAATCCTATTTTACATTCAAGGGCGACCGAATTCAGCAAGTAGTGCTCTCATGGAACTATCGTGAAGCGTTGCTGAAGCTGACGGGTGTACAACCCGAAAAGGCCAACAGCGTCGCGTCGGCATCTGCAAGCACTTGTCATTCTGGACGTAACCAATAAGTAATTTTCGTCTTAAAACTAGTGTGAAGCTTTGGTCAGTCGTTCTTAGTCACAGCTCGCTGGAGGAGATAGATACGACCTAGAATGGGCTCACCACTCTCCTTGCGCACGCTAATGTCTTCCTGTAGAGCAATGGTAAAGCCATAGTGGATCGCCAGAGACGTAATGTACTCATGCGAGTGTTGGAATCGACCGGACGGAGCCAAACGAAATCCAGCGGTGCTGTTCTCAACATTAGCAGTGGTGCCAAGATTCAGTAATTCGATCGAGAAAGCCATCCAGCCCGTGGAAGCATGAAGTTTGCGTGCGCTCAACTCGAATACTTGCTCCAACGCCCCCACATAAATCCACACGTCCGCAGAGATAATGAGGTCCAACGCTTCATTGGCGCAAGATTTCAGGAACGGCACGATATCGGCGACTGCAATAGCAACACGACGTCAGATTCGACCACAAAAGTTGCAAGCAGACCTGGTGAACAAATGAACGGTCAAATCTCTCGTACTGTGGAGCTCGTCATAATTGCCCTCAGCACGTGTCTTCTCGATCATCAAGGGCGAGATATCCATCTTTACAACAAAAGAGGGCAGCCAAATGGTTAATTTGTTGCAATCTAAAATCTACGTCAACAAGCTACCTACCCCAGTGATGTGTTTCACATGCGGACGAAGGAGACGACCGCAAAGACCGGTGCCACATCCAATATCTGCCACAACCCACATGGGCTCATTGGCCGAGCCCTTGGAGACAAATGTGGGTGGTGACAGTCTTTGCAGAGCGTCGACAAGCTGCCAAGGAACACGATACTCCAGGTGTGCCACAAGTTTCTCCTCAAAGGTGTCTGCAAGCTCGTCAAAGACCTCTGCAACATAAGCAGGGGCGGCTGTCCTGGTAGTGGTGGCTCCCTCCAGTGTCGCGAGCGAATGCGCCGCTCGAAGGTGGCTATTGCGGTTCTTTGAAAGGATCAAGTGATAACCCGCAATAACGAGGTCGGGCTCTTCCGGATAGTAAATGGACCTGTTAGGGGCGTCATAAACTGAATGACTTGGAGACTTGCTTACACGTATGAATTCACCGCGTACCGAAGGACTGTATGTGCTACAGAGTCACTGTCGTCGAGGGCCACAACGCGTAGCATGCTAGACACAGCAAAGTACGTTTCACCTACAAAGTGTAGTATCAGCTTTGAGTTAAGACTTGACATCTTCAGTACCGTCGCGAGTACCAATTGTTTGAAGTATAACGGCGAGGTTGAAGCTGGCTTTTGTGCATGTCGGACAGCGCATCAAGACACTTACAAAGCCCGACGCTGCAGATAAGAGCTCTCCCTTTTCAAACCGCTTCAAAGCCTCAGTACGCATCTTCACAAGATCGAGATCGTCGAATTGGAATGATTCAGTAAGACCAGATCGCGCTGCAGTACAAGACAACGGCTGCAGAGCATCCCAAGCTGCAGCTGGGTCATCGTGGTTTGTCAAAAGCTTCTCTAGCACTTTCCCTGGCATCAAAGCGTTAGTCAGTAGCGTGACAATAGCACACACGTACACACTATGAACTACCACTTACATAGCGAATTCAAATCAGCTGATTCTGCACCATCCTCGTGGAGCTGATGAAGTTCACCCTGTACGTCCAAACAGTCCAACTGAATGTCCACGTAATCGTCTTAATTCGTGTACTAGATGGATGACCGCTACCTTCAGATCCCGCAGCAATTGTGGCGTCAGCATTCGTCCTTGGGCGTCCACCAGGACACACGCCGGCAGATACGTCACTTGATAACGTTTACACAGCGACCGAAACGCTCTGATAGAGTGAAAGGAGGAGCAGTTTATCGTTATCAGGAAGGAAAGAATGTATTTAAATGCAAGTATTGCCGCGTACGATGGCTCGAGTCGCTGCACTTTGGTATCGCAGCTGCCGCCCTCGTCAGTCCGGCAAACTTTGAGCACTTCGAGCAGATGATGATTATGACTGAGTGCATTGACTTTATCCACAATGGTGTGTAGTCTAGGTAAAACGACTTCGTCCATGGGCTGCACCCAGGCACTTGTCAAGTACGCGACCGTATACAGCGCGGTATCATCTTGCCTTAGGCTTAGCATTTGCACGACTGAAAGATGTGTCAGATCACTTTGTTTAAGTACGATATGCGGCAAAGTGTTCTGATTGGGCATTTCTCTTGGTCTTTTGAGCCGCTCGATCTCCAGTCAACCCCAAGAGCTCCAAGCGAGACAATTCCTGTGCCTTTTGTCCGTCCGTCCATCATGGGGAGTGCACCAAGCAAGTCGGAGCAATCAGCCAGGAAACGATACCCCGTGCTGGCTACGAGCGTGTCTCCTGTATGTAGCTCCTAGTTATATTGTGTCTTGTATCTGTCACTTCTGATGCATTTATTCTATTCATCCATCAGGCGGGAGACTTGCCCGTGTTCATGCAGCAAGTCGAGGACATTGAGAAGGAACGCACCAAGCTACCGAATCCAGGTCTGTATGAGAATGCCCCGAATGAACTAAAGCCGCCTGTGAGTCCGGATGCCTTCGATGGCTTCCGCTTCGACTTCACGCGCATCTTGGGCGCTCGCTGCTCCACGTCGCACTCGTTCCTGCTGGGCACACCCATGATTCCTGGTGGTTTGTACCAATTTGGTGCTAATGTTGTGATGGGTGATCCCATGGACCCATCCACGTTCCTCATGAGCAAGATTACACCGGACGGCTATCTTGACGCTCGATGGAATCAAAAGCTTTCGGACAATTGGAAAATGCGCGTCAAGTCACAGCTTAAAAATGAGGAGTATGGCTCCCAGGCACTTGTTGACTTTGATTATGTCGGAGAGGACTTTACATGGAACATGAAGCTTTCGAACGGCCCACTGCTTGGCGTGAGTTATCTGCAGAGTGTCACCCAAAACCTCGCCCTGGGTGGCGAAGCGTATTACCATGGTGCGCACCGGAAGGTCATTGCAGCTTATGCTGGCAAGTGGAGCGAGCGCGACTGGGTCGGCATGGCCACAGTTGGTGCCACGGGTGCGTTACAGCTCGCTTACCTGCGCAAGGTAGGCCACCGGCTCCGTTACGGCTCGGAGTTTGTGTATAACCATTCTTCAGGTGAGGCGCAAACGACCCTGGGAGTGGAGATGGACCTGGGTCAGACACGGTTTGTGTCCAGCGTGGACTCGACCTTCCGAGTAGCGACGAGCATCGAGTCGCGTGTGCTGCCGAACTTTGTACTCTCACTGTCGGCCGAGGGCTTCCCACTCAAGGACGATTTCAAGTTTGGCTACGGTGCGCAGATTTCATTCTAGATAACGATTCACAATGCAGTTCGGGTTGGAGAAAAGTGATGTATCTACCAGTGTGAAAGCTGAATAGTGCAGAGTAGGTAAGTAGGGACAAGAGTGGAAACGTCGCATGGATTAGCTCAACTCGTGGCGCTAGCTCCCCGCGCTAATACCCCGCGGTCTAGAGAACACACGGAGCTCGCTCGGTTCGTGCAACTCTCCTCCAATTTAATGACTAGCATCTTTGTCCCTCGTCACATTTAAAAGTTGACCATGACAACTTTTGACGTAGAAAACACTTGAGTCTGCTATGGTGACGATTAAGACGGAGAAGTGCCAACTGCATGAAATATCAAAAAGCCACGACCCGGTCAGTCCAATCGCTTTGCATCTCGATCCATACAAAGGAAAAGACTGCGCGAGATTTGTCGCAATTGAGCTGTTGCTGATTACAAACCTACGAACTATCAGCATCATTCGCCAATTTTCTGCCGCTTTGTCTTACTAGAAGGGCCAGTCTCCAGCAGGTTTGTTGCTGGAGCCGCGGTAGCCACCAGTGGAGCCAGACGAATATGAATTGCCGCTTCCCTGTGAGAATCCGCCATTAGTTCCACCGTCGACATTCCTTTTGGAAAAAAAGAACATGTTAGCATTGCAGAACAGCGTGGGATCTAGAGAGTGTAAAGTCTTACAGAGGTCCTTCCAGCACCGAGTGGAAGCCGAACAGCCGAGGAAGAGAGTACGTCAGCAACTCCTACGGAAAAGCAACATAGTCAAACAATCGTCCCTCTTACGTACAGCTGTCACGTCTTGTAGCTCACGTACCCTCAAGACACGCGCCTCGCCCACGTTGAGCGTGGCAACGGACTCGCCTTCGTGGTTGACCTTGATAACGATCGAGGGGTTTCCATCCGAGCCCGTTGTACGCACAATATGCAGCGATTTCGTGTTCTTATCCTCCTCGGATGCATTCATGTTAGGCGAGTGCGAGAGCGAAAGCTCCGGGACGCGCGAGTCCAGCAGCTCAAGCACCAGTCCCACCTCCGACGGACTCAGCGAAAAGAACTGCGGCAACAACATTCTCGTCAGCTACAGTAGTAGTCTACACGAGTCCAGTAGTTTCAATATCGACTCACAGTCTTGTTCTGGTAGTTGTAGCCTGAGTTCGTGGCTTTGGCCCACGAAAGCATGATGGCACCCTGTCCACCGGATCAAAACGATCACATAGCTCCTTTGTCAGTACTTATTACGGCCTCTACATGTTTAATTAGGTTATATTCTACTCACCACGCGCTTAGTCTTCAAGTAACTTCCATTGTTAATGTACTGCGGAGCGTTTGGAGACGCTTGAAAGACAGAATCACTACCATAGACCGAAAAAGTAGGGAATACTCGCTCCGTGGCTAAATTACAGACGACGAGGTACAAAATGAGACGCGAAAAAACGATGCGATTGAGTCAAATGTACTAGCAATACATACAGTATAGCATTGATCGGTGAGGAGCCATGCACAGACTGTAGTTGACTGTCTTCCGGAGCGTCCGCAACAACGCCATTATCCTCTTGACAAATTTGATGATGGCACTTAACACCGTAGCCAAGTAAAAGTGTAGGGAGCAGTGACAATGTCACTTTCTACAATAATTGAGTGGATACTTTCATATCTTCACGTTTTTCAATATATCTTTTAAAGGGCTTCATCCTGTCCTGGAAAGATCCAACGCAGCGCACATGCACTGATACCGATTCAGACGCAGACCTGGCATCCGGTCGATTTTCACGGTTTCCGATATCTGAAAATCTTCTCCCTACCTTCACTGAAAGGCATTCTTTGATCAGACCATGCGTCTAGAGAGCGGTGTTGAGACGAGCAAGTATTTGGAGATGACACTGGAAAGGAAGCACAAGTATGCTGCTAGTCGCCTCTTTGCCAATCTAGTATGAGCGACAGATACGGTGCGTCAGTTTTGCTGCTGCGACCACAGACGGAGGGCGAGAAGAGGAGCCTTTTGAGTGTCCAGTAGTTCCTCTTGGATACGTGTCAGATGTCGTCATCGGACTTGACCCTGGGATGCGGTTGCTGTGCACTGCTGTAAGAGAGCTTCGTCATCCACAGCAAGGTTGAAGAAGAAGACGAGAAGGGACAGACCGGTCTGCATCCGCCGATCCTCGTAATTTAAGCGTCGTAAGGAGCGCAACATCAGGCAAGTGACGTTGAAGGAGTACCTTCACATGGCTGGCTTCAAGCGATTTGCTGCTTGGAACGAGGGCCTGAAGAAACGACGCTCTGAGTACGAGAAGACCCTTGTAGTGATGCCGTCGTTCAAGACCACGAGCTACATAAAGTACCTGGCTCGGCTGCAGTACTTCAGGAGCAACATGACGTTCCTACTGAACTTCAGCGCAGACCAGTTGTTTCTCAAGTGGAAGTTCTTCCGGAAGCGTATGGCTCGTGTGACGGTCGATGCGATCGTGAAGCGCATTGTTCTGACGGTGAGCACAAAGACGTGCGTGGTGTACGGGGACTGGAGTAAGTGCGACAGTATCAAAGGACACGTGCCAGTCAGGTGAAAGGGTTGGCAGAGGCGTTGCAGAAGCGCGCAACGGTGGTATTCATGAACGAGTTCATGACGAGCAAGCTCTACTCGCAGTACTTCGGCGTATTTGAAGTGATCACGCAGAGTGCACTGCCAAGACTAGGACTGCGTCGTGAACGCCGCCATCAACATGGTCAATCCACTCAAGCGCGAAGTACGCGCTCAGACGGTAGATGGAGAAAACGTAGAGAGGAATAAGTATTCGCTCAGGTAGGAGGTGACATTGTCACTGCTCGCAGTAAAATGTTATATTCAGACACACGAAGCGACGCCACACGTTGTAGCCATGTTCCTGAGCTGTGTGACTGGGTCGCTGGTCAAAACCTTTGAAGTGGCCCCGGAGAGTATCAAACATCAGTGCACGCTCAGCTCTCTCAATGCCAAGATGACGTGTGTTCGATATAATCACAACGGCAGAATTTTGGCCAGCAGTAGTGTCGAAGGAGGGATTAGTCTGCATAAGGCTTCCTCGGGAGAGTTGCTGTCACAATTTCGCTCTCCTGGTGACTCACCGACAAAACGAGTATGTGCTACAACAGTCAAGTGGATCATTCGCTTGTAGATGCTTATGTAGATTTGTGCAGTGTGTAAATGCGGTACAATTTAGCAGTGGCTCGAGGTTCCTCGCGTCGGGGGACAATGGCTGCATTCGCGTAAGTTTCCATCACACCAATGGCGGTACTTCGATGCTATTAGCTAATTGATTGTCTGTCGTCGATAGTTATGGGACCTCAAAACACAAGAGATTGTGCAAACGTACAACGTTGGTGCGAGCGGCGTCACGTCTGTAGCTTTTAGCGGCTACCGAGACGAACATATCGTTGGAGGAAGCGCGAGGTTCGAACACCATTTTGTATCTGCATGTGCTCTTGCCATTGTATGCGTCTTGATTGACTGGATGCATTTGTGTCCTTTGATACAGTGGTGCGATCTCTATGTTTGATGTTCGAACAGCAGAGACGACGAGGTATCTGGCAATTGATTCAGTTCATGGGGTACAGTACATTGGGCACCTTTTTTCCTATGAAGAGATTGATCCCTTTGTCCAATTGACAAAGTAATGTCCTCGCAAGTGCAGATTCACAAAGTCACGGCCATTCAGGCATCTTCTCATCCGTACACCCGTCACATGCTTGGCTCCACTTATTCGGATGGATCAGTGCGAGTATGGGACTTAAAGACTGGACACTTGACAGCTGAATTTGCTCAATCACATGGAGCACCGTCCACGTCGTTGGCCCTCTCCCCAGTCAGCAAGGTTTTGCTTGCAACGGGTGGTCTGGACGGTCGAGTGATCTTTTACGACATTCTCCACCGCAAGTATGATGTGCCTTCGATTTCATTGTCAAAAGTGACACTGACTTGTGGATTCGCTTGTTTGGCAGAGAATTGCACTCATTAGACTTGGAACAGCCTGTGTCATCGTTAGCACTCTGTGCCGATGGCAAAACGCTTGCAGTGGGAACCACAATGGGCGAGATCCTGGTTTACGATCTTCGAGGAGCGATCACGCCGCTATTTTCCACTCTCGCACACGAAGCTGGCGCAGTACAATCGCTTCACTTTTCACCGCTTGCATCTGATACTGTTTCTTCGGCAATGACTCCTGAAGATGTGCCCGTCATGTCAACAGCGCATGTGTCACCTTGCAAAAGTGAAACTTTGCAAGAAGCTGTATTGAAAAAACTCGAAATGCTGGGCATGGGAAGTCCAAGAGTACAGCAAGGACCCCAGCACTGTAAATGTTCATCGCCATCACATTCTCCAACTCAGCTTGCCACGCGATCAGGTATGCCATGCGACTGCCTACAAGCCTGCGAAACACTTGACCCACTGACACTACAGCTTTGTTGCTACTTTGACAGCGGAGCTCCCTCGACCTTCACTGCCACAGGATCGCTCGAATGGCTCTATGCCTCTCGCGCAACAATCTACCAACCGGTCAGTTATGAGTCCACCTAGTCATCATCATTCCGCGCCAGTCATAGAGGAGAATTTACAATCTGAGCCATCTCCAGTATCATCCTTGTCCACGCTCTCACGAGAATTATCCGACGAGAAGCGTAGCAGATTTGGTGGAAGAGAGAGCTCCTCATCACGTCAAGCTGAAGTTGAGAAATCCACAATGCGTACTGAGGTCCAGCGTCTTCGAAAAGAGATGGAATTGCGACGTCAAGACGAGGTAGATCAGCTGTCGACTTTACTCGAGTCACTAATGGACCGCCTCGATGCTGTACTGGAGGAAAATCGCACATTGCGTCAGGAGAACGCATGGCTTAAGTCCCATGTGCCAGCATCATAAGCATTGCACGCAAAATTTAATCTTGATCGGTTGAAACATTAGTCAGCAGTCTTAACCGTTTTTGTATCAGTCATAGCGAGCACAAGACGGACTCGAAGAAGTTTCCAATCCTCTCAGCTCAAAAGCAAACTTCGTGAGCAGATGGCAGTCAACGCTGACGTGATAATTTGTGAGCACTTCAAGAAATGCCTTCAACTCTACGTACTGATCACATTTGGAGGCCTTGGTAGTGATCTCACTAAGAAGCAAGCATGTGCGATCATGCGGGCGTGCAAGAGTACCGACGAGACGGAAGCGCTGCAGATGCGCGACATTCTCACGCTAGATGACACCGACTAGAGCGCGCAGTGGATTCTGTGGCAAGACCGCATTCACGAAAATGGTCTGGTATCCTACGTTCGACTTTTGTGGAAGTTCCAGAGCGTGATCAAGAGGAGAATGACAGAGGTATTGAACGAGAAGGAAGTCCGGGCATTCTCGCTATTTCCTGCGTTCGCGAGAGCGTGCATAGTTTCTACGCGCGTATGGCGACCCTGAAAGACCTAGTAAGACTTGATCTCTCGTGTTTCCTACAGCCATGAGCTAGAGTATTAGCCCAGGACTCCACACGCATTCAACCTGAATCAGCTGTCACAATCAGGCTGAAGATAACGCGCTAACAAGACCATATCAACAAGTTGAGGATGTTTGACTTACAACACAAACTTCAATGAACTCGGTCATGATGCAACTAAGATACAAACGACAGCGCTTTGTGTCGATCGTGTTGACATATCCAGTTGAATCGACAAAGAACAAATGCTGGTACAAGCAGGAAACAAAGGTATTACTTAGGGTGGGAACATCAATTCGATCGTGCTACTCTCTTGTAATCCTAGCTCTGCCGCAAGTAGCAAGGTTACGAGACGATCAGGATGATCTGTCACATTCAGCCGTTACGTCAACTCCGTGTTTTGCGTGCCTCCTGCTCAAACTCGCGCAATTCCAACAGTGCAAAGAGACATCATCTGGTGTCTTGCCGTCTTGCAGCTACGTCTTCAGATTGTCTCCGGTAGCAATGTTAGGGCCCTTGTATAACTCGAAGTACTTGACCCTCAGGTCACCTTTCGCGGCATGCGCCAAATTCTCACGGATGGCAACTTCGGCAGGAGAAAATTTTCTTAGAGACCACTCTCGGTGAAATGCCTCCATTTCTGCTTGAAAGCCCTTGAGTTTTTGGAAGTAATGAGCGACCAAATCTCTCGGAACTCTATTTGCCGTGAGCAGTCCATTGACTTCTTCGTCGCTCTTGATCAACCAATCCTGCAACTTCTTCGTAATCTCGACGTCAAACTCCTTTTGCCACTTACTGATGCGTTCACCAACGCGTTTGTCAATGCGATCCATCGAAGTTACTTGGTCAACAGACGCTATCTCCTTAGTGATTTCCGATCGCGGAACGCTAGGAAGTAAATCGTCAATCTTCGTGTTCATCCGATGATAGCCCTCAAAACATTGATTGACGTAGTCCAAAAAGAGCTGATTCTCCTCAATCGAGAATTGATGGTCCACGAGCTTCACCTCCTGACAGATGGTCGACGGAAGCTGACCAGCGCGAAGCAGCTCATCAATATTGTTGTCTATCTCACCCCACTCCTTAAGCCATATATTTATGTATCCTGGAAGGCGCCCAGACACGTCAGGCATCATGTCCTTGGTTGGAAATTTCAACACTTTGCCGATTTCTGGATTAGTCGATCGCTTCATGTAGAAGTTGTCAAACGCATTCTTCATCTCGTCATAGTCACTGATCCACTTGTTGATGTAATATGAAAAGCGCTTACTCTCCTCATCCGAAAACTGCCGGGCTTGGGGCACCACAGCCTTCCAGATGTTCTCCCGAGGTGCTTTTGCTACAAGCAACTCATTGATTTTGTTGCTCATCTCTTTCCACTCCATGGACCATAGTTTCATGTAATCTGGAAGGCGCTTGCTCATTTCATCCATGTTATTGAGGTTTGTAAGACTCTACAGTTCGTCGATTGTAGGCCCATGTGCAGTAGCCACATAGAATGTATCAAATGCCTTCTTCATCTCGGTATACTTCTTAAACAATTGATTGATGAAGTGTAAGAAGAGATCGGTTTCCTCAATTGAGATCTGTCGGTTTGTGGGCTTCATGTGCTCCAAGATGCCCGACGGAGATTTACCAGCCTGAAGCAGCTCACTAATCTTGCTCTCCATCTTATTCCACTCTTCAAGCCACAGATTAGTGTATACTCGAATGCGTCTCGTCACTTGAAACATTTTACTTTCGGCCGCAGATAACATCGTTGGACGGATTCCTTGCTTACCATCACTCAGATAGAAGACATTAAACTTCTTCTTCATCTTGCCATAGTCACGGACCCATTTCTCGATGTACTTTAAGAAGAGCTCACTCTCCTCATCCGAAACGTGTTGGTTGGTAGGCTTTACCTTATTCCAGATGGCCAGCGGAGGTTTATCATTCTGAACTACCTCATCATTGATCTTCTTGTCCATGTCGTCTCCCTCCATGAGCCACTGGTTCACGTAACCTTGAAGTCCTTTTTTCGCTTTCAGTGTGACGTCCTCATCAGATTTTACATGCTGGTGGACACTGTGAGCACTCTCACCATTGAGACGGTAGCTCTGAAACTTCGCTTTTAGCCTGTCATACATCTCAAACAAATACTTAACGCAGTATGTAAGGCGCTCGATTTCGTCAGACGTGAGTTCTGAGACCGCAGCTGGAGCTGTTATCTTGTCCAAGATTTTATCCCGAGGAGTGTTGCTTGTAATCATCGTCTCAGCCTCGGCTATTCTTCCGGCAAACTTGCTAGGCCACTCGTTTTTCCTTTGACGAATGAATTCATTCATCTTTTTCACTATCGCCTTTCCGAATTTTTCACGAAACTCTGTATGGATTTGCAAAAGTATTTTGCCTTTCATAAGGTATACGTCCGTCAGCTTTTCCGCGTCGATCCTGTTTTGATCGCGCTTTCCTGGCTGCTTCCGACTAGGGCCGGCCTGCTCTTCCTTGAGCGCAGGAGCTACAGCTTTTTCAATCGCCTTTTCCGCGTCGATCCTGTTTTGATCGCGCTTTCCTGGCTGCTTCCGACTAGGGCCGGCCTGCTTTCCCTTGAGCGCAGGAGCTACAACTTTTTCAATCGCCTTTTTCGGCAACAGGTTTATATGCCGCAAGCCAGGTATGGGAGGTACTTTTCTTGGCGGTGCTCTCTCTTCACGAGTTTCCATAGCGTCGGTGTCGTCCGTCGGCAGCAATTGCACCTCGCCAGAGTGCTTGGCATCCGTGGCAGGTGACGAATCAGCTAAACGCAGCTCTTGTGTCTCATTCAAATCCGTGACTCGAGCAGACGTCTCGTCAAAAGTCGCGGCGACAGATAGCAGGGCGATGAGCTTCTTGGTTTGCATACTCTTTATTAGTTGCTTGCGTATTAGAAGGCAAATGGCGTAATGGGCGATTGGACGTCGGAAAGGCCACTGTACCCTATATTGGACCGTGTGTGCAATATCAAAATACTGCAAGGGTGCAGTTCCGATCCCTAAACCCGAGCTGATTTGCTAGTAGCATACAACCTCCAGCACTTGTATGTGCTTCAGCATCAACTATCACGTTTTATGGCCACACACAAATCAAGCATACGAACTCCGTCATCTATTTATCAAGATAAAATCTCCCGCAGCAATCAAACTGTCCGTCCGTTCGTTCGTTCGACAGCGCCGTGCAGGCATCATGTTTCTTTACGTCATTGCATCGCAATTCGAAACGTAGCGGCAAACTCGTCCTCTTTGTGACTGGACTGTGTTATCGTGCTGAACAATTCGTGACTCTACAAGAAACCGATAAACAACAGCTTTGCTGTCGTCACGAGCGTTCAAGTCTCTCTTCCATCAGGACGTTTTTATCTCGCATTCACGTTGCTGGATATTCGCGTTTGACCTCGTGTCCTGTACAAAACCGAGTCAAGATAAGTCACGTTTTAAACATAGAACCCGCTGGCATGTTCAAGCTGCTGATAGCGCTTGGTGGGGGACTAAGACGGCCAATACAACTCATGCCACGGTATGGAGATTCTTTCGCACTCGGTGGGACGGTTCTTGTCACGACACACTCCATTACCTTCTCGGAAAAACTTGTCCAAGTGCGGGTCCTATCAGCTACTCACGTGGTTGATTAGCAGTCTGTGCCAGCATGTGCATCGTTGTTGTCCATTGTTAGGCCTAGCCGCTACGATAATTAGGACAAGACAAAAGGGAGAATCGCACAATTGCCTCTTGACACAAGAACCGGAGTGTTCTTGATTGCTTCATCTACTGGCAGCAGTGGCTACGACGCCGTATACTTCGAGCAACGAGGAGAGTGGTGAAGTCTTTGGACTGGACAACAAGAAGCCTGCAGATGTGGAAGAGCCGGTGATTGCGTATGCAGCAGCTCACAGACTGTTAGTCGACTGGTGCAATCTGAACAAGACAACGGAAGCCACTTTGCTTTCACTTATGTTCCTTTCTGTCTGCCACTCGTGCAGTTAGATGCCTACAAGTGGAATTGAATGTAAGTCTGGATTGCACATCGAATGATGTTCATTGGGTGATGCTGGTTGCTTGGTTGCAGCTCCCTCGGAAACAATTCGAGCTTGGCGTGGAACAGTCACTCGTCTACAGGCGTCTAGTG
>NQFO01001625.1:0-20666 GCA_003991265.1 Pseudoperonospora humuli
AGAGAACTATCTATTCCTACAGTATAATTGGACTCCCGTTTCACTTCGACGACAAAGCGTGACGATGTAACCTGGGTTGCAGTATACGACGTAGTATACCATTCTGAAATTATAATACCGCAGGTCGTAGTTTACCGTGGAGGAGACTTGAAAGGAGACATTTTTATTTATCTTTGAAAAAAAAACATTCTTATACTCCCTTGTATTAATTTGCAGTCGACAGATACCTTCGTGAATGCGGCACTTTCTTCCACGAGAATGATGAGGTGCTTCAATTTCAGTCAACTGACGGCTAGGATGTGCTAGTGGCAGGACTGCTAGCAACTCTTTACTAAGGTGGTTTTACGCACAGCAGCTGCTGAAATATCGTGGCACGGTGTCAGTTTGGTGATCGTCAACACTAACGGGATCAAGAATAATGAAAGATATCGCATTTGACAGGGTATAGATATCCGATTGGACACTTATAATGTATGTCAAAATAGAGGGACGAGCAGTCCCTTAGGTTCGTTTTATATCAGGTGTGTCCAGATAATGTTGATCGATGTTTCAATCAATTGTCACTGCTTTGCGTCAAGTAGGTAGACCCTCCGGTCTTACTTGATGTATGCGTCTATTCCGGTCATGGGGTGTAA
The DNA here is from genome assembly GCA_003991265.1 of Pseudoperonospora humuli. NCBI lineage: Eukaryota > Oomycota > Peronosporomycetes > Peronosporales > Peronosporaceae > Pseudoperonospora > Pseudoperonospora humuli. The sequence continues at coordinate 636 of NQFO01001625.1, forward strand.
GCAGGTAGTACAGAAGCGCGCAATAGCGTTTTCAAAAGTCAAGTCTGGACCAGCCAGCTCTGCTTATGTGCCACCAGACGCATATGCTTGTTTAATATGTTGAGAATACAAATGGTGTCCAAGAAGAAAACGCGTGAAGGTGTCGTGCTGCCTTTGTAATGGCTGAAAGAACAGTAGCACGTTCCATCATCGTCGCATATCGTTGAAGTCATGATGTGCGAGTAAATTTGAAGTGCACCATTGACATGCTACGGAGTGCTCCGGCGGGGTGTATTGCGAAGCACTGGGACTCTAATCTGAGCGCGATCAACATGCTGGAGCTGCTCAAGAGCGAGGCACATGAGGACTTAAATACTAAAAGCACATACGCAATTGTACGGATACAAAAAACTAATTTGGCAGAGGTTAGGGCTTGCTGTTTGACAGTGTCAGGTCGCGCGCAATTGTAACCAGCAATCGCTGAATAACGATGCTGAAGGTGAGCGCATCCGAGAAGAAGTATATCACCGAGGGTGTCTCTGTTGACGTTCGATCAGATGGCCGTGACCGTCTTTCCTATCGCAGTTTGTCGCTCGAGACTTCGTTGCTCGCACAATCCAACGGCTCGGCTCGTGTGTCGCTGGAGGCGTCGGGCACTGATGTGCTGGCCTCCGTAAAGCTGGAGGTGGTTGCTCCTCCGCCCGCAGCCCCGAGGACTGGTATAATTCAAGTTGCGGTCTCTTGTTGTCCCTCCGTTTCGGCTAAACTCTACGGCCGCGCCGTGGAGGAACTGAATGTGGAGCTATCGCAGCTCATGACGCGTCTATTGTGCTCGTGTCCCAGCGCCGAGCTGGAGCAGTACTGTATCATTCCAGGAGAGAGCGTGTGGTCTATCAGTATCGATGTGATGGTGTTCGAATCGAGCGGCAATCTGCCGGATGTCATCTCCATGGCTATCTACGCGGCACTCAACGACACGGTCTTTCCGTCCTTAAGAATCGTGGGTGTGGAGGGCGAGGAGAAGACTATCGAGGTCGACATAGATCCTGCAGCTGGAAAGCTCATGAAGGCTCAGCATTGGCCCATTTGCGTGACGTTAAGTAAAATTGGCGATTATTTTATCATAGACCCGCTGCAGGAGGAAGAGCTGTGCACGACGGCGCAGATGAGTGTTGCCGTTAATCCGGAGGGCAGAGTTTGTGGCATCCAGAAGAGTGGAACGGGCGCCATCGAGATGGAGGAAATGCAGCAGATGATTGACGAAGCGTGCGCACGATCGAAGGAGCTATTCAAATTGCTGCTTGAGGCTCTGCGCAAGCAAAGAGGTGGAGATACCAAGGCAGGTTACAGGGTGGAGCGCGTTGGCTTCCTCGGGTAGTGAAGCTATATTAGTGAGCTATTCTCCTGTTGTTATAAAACTTGACCTAGTTGATGTTGCTGTTCTTATGTGCTGTTCATTGAGCTCAATCATCATTACGGAATTGCCGCTGTCAACCCTTTCAGTCGCCATTTCAGACAAGAAGTTTACGACGCGCAACAAATGGCCTTGATACCTCTTTAATACTTTGGTGTTCAGCGATCAATTCGTGAAAGCCATTTGTTGTAGCTCATTGATAATGATTCGACCAATGAACCGACAGCACTAGGTGACATTCATGGTGCAAGTGATGATGGCAAGAACGTGACAATTATCAGTGTCGCTGTTGAATACCGCATCATCGTTTGTCTTGATGGGCACAGCTGAAGACAGCTTCTAAGGCTGCCTATCAGAATGGTGGTAGAAAGACAACAGTAGCGAGTGAGTACACAATCTGGCTGTAGTCCAAAAGTTTCCCTAAGATTAACAAGTTATTTGTGAGCGAGCTCGATCTGCGCTTCGTTAGTCGCCACTTGTTCAAGTATCACGAATATGACGTTAAGTATGAACGACCCACCTTAGTCCGCAGATTGTGCGATAGGCATGTCAAGCTCCATCGACTCAATTGCAGGGACCGCAGCACTTTCGTCAAACCACCACTCCGACCTCGGCCGAGCTTTATCTCAAACACTGGATAGCTGTTTTGTTGTCGAGATAGAGAAACCGGTGCCTGATCTGTGCATAGGGCTTTTTTCTATTGTAACAAGTTCATTCATGGATTCATTTTCTCCCAGCTTCTCAACGAACAACCCTTCTAGGCGAATGCTCAAGCCGACTTTTACTTCAGAAATTCGACGCGGGTGCATTGTCGCCAATGAAAAATGATTGCGCATCTTCGCCAGAGAGTGCCTCTACGAAATTAAATATGCTTCGTAGCGGAGACGAGTGCAGGAACCAGCGTGTAGCGTGCCCCTCAGGCATTTCAAAATTACCTTCGCCTGTAAGTGTTTTTCTGCAAAAGGTTCTGGGGCCAAAGTCGCCATCATGTTTGCTCTCCAATGCTTCTTTTCTTGCGTTAGTGCCTTAGCGTGCGCCGCCTCTGTTTCCATTTAGTTCTCGGCTTCTTTCACCTTTATCACTGCTTCCCACGGAGTCGTGTCCACCTCAAGGTCGGTGTTGAGAATCGTGACAGATTGTTTGGGTTTCAGTTCCAATACAAGCACTTCGAACGTCTCTCCGCCATGTCGGACAAACAGAATGTCGCCATCAGTGCGCCTTCAGTGAGTGCTCAAGCATGTGCTATAGTCAATCTGCCGGTTACTAAATGCACCTCTTCTCGGTTGCAGGCTCACAAACTTTTTTTTCTCTAGTCGAACAAAATACCCAGCCGCTGCACCTCCATTGCATACTGCTCCCGTCGCTCTAGCTCCACAATACGCTCGACCCGTTTCTAGTTTTGCGTCTTTTCTAGTTTTTCGCGAGCCCTGGGGGTCACTGCACGCTCTAAGCGCTTCGTATTGATCTTGCATTTAGCCTGCTCACGCTGCTTAAATTTTGTTGTGGAACAAAGGTCAAATGGCACCCAGAGTATTGCAGCGTTGCCATTGTTCAAGACCACGCACGTCACCTTACTCATCGTTATAGCAAAATGCTTCACTATCGCATTGGCTGCCACGCAAGCCATACACTTCTGTAAAAACTTCCCGCTTGAGGAACGGCCGATCTGCACACAGCTAAACCAGACTCGATAACTCTCCAGAAGTACAGCATTTGCTCCAGATATGTCTTGTAGCTAGAGGGTTAAAGAGTTGGAACATGCATTGCAGGAGCGCGCGACGGAGGCCTCTATAGGACGTACTCAGAACAAGCAAGCAAGCTCTGCTCGCAGCGCCATCAGATGCTTTTAACCGTCTGATGCCTTGCGAACATGAGTATGAACATTGATGTATGACTTACGCTTTGTCTAATACTCTACGAGCGATTTCTTGTGGGACAAGCTCCTTAGGAAGTGATCCTTGAGCAAACCTGGCGTTGCCTCCACCGTGACCGCCCAATGATTTTACCACTTGCTGCAACAATTTGCCAGCGTGGGTGTTTGCCTCAGCATTGGCGATGCAAGCTATCTGCGATCCAAGCAGCACCAGTAGCACCATATCAGATGCAGCTTGCCCAGCAAGAAATTCGGCACGACTCTTGAGTATCTTAGCGAGCTCTCCGCAAGGAAGATCTAACGCGTGCAGCACAACCTTAGGCGCACTGATAACTCCACGGACGGATCCTGACGCAAGAGGCGTCGATGGGAGTGTAACTAGTATATCACCGAGGGCTTGAGCTCGGCTCTCCGCCTGCTTTATCTGCTTCTGAATTTTTGATACACGTTCTGCAACCTTGACAGGGGTTGTGGACAGCTGGTCTGCTACCTCATCCAGAGTTCGTGCCTTTGCTTGTAAATATCTCACGCCGGCATGCCCTGCCACAGCTGCTACACGTCGCGTGCCAGCAGCCACAGATCCCTCGCTGACCACAACGAAAGGAAACACTTCACGAACGTTGTGCACGTGTGTTCCTCCGCAAAACTCGCTTGAAACCGATGCTTCCGCAACGTCACTCCCTCCAACACGAACAATGCGTACAATATCTCCATATTTGTCACCGAAGTTGCAAATAGCACCGCTACGCTTAGCTTCATCTTGTGGCAGATGAACGGCTGTTACGTCAAATTCTGCAGCGGCAAACTCATTCACTCGTGCTTCCACATTTGCTATTTCCTCCATAGAAAGCGCACCAAAATGAGCAAAATCGAAACGAAGACGGTCGCTTGTAACAAAAGAGCCAGCTTGCGCAACGTGCTCACCTAGCTCGGCTTTTAGTGCACACTGTAGCAGATGAGTTGCGGTGTGATGCACAGCACAGCCAGAACGAAACTTGCGGTCTACGTGTGCCTCTACGATAGGTTCAAAGTCATCAGCTCGAAACAGTAGGGCCGAAAGATCGGAGAAAGCCATACCCTCCGGCATAGAGCATTTAAGCGCAATGGATTCGTTTGTCTTTGTCGTATCCTCAACTGGAATAATGATGCGTTGCAAATTGTCGGCAGAAACAACAACAAGGTATCCACGATCTCCGACTTGTCCTCCCCCTTGTGGGTAGAATGGACAACGATCAAGAATCACACCAAAACCTGTCGAAGATCCTGCATCTTTGCTTGAGTGTGACCAGCAATCAAGTACGCGGGCATTTAGTACACTAAGATGTTCATAACCCACGAATTCACTTTTTGAAGCTATCGCTGTAGTAGCTGAAGACAGATCTGCATGATGTGAAGGCCGAGTGTACTGAGCAGCGAAGGTATTGCAATCACTGGTTCGCTGTTTGTGAGCCTTCATATAGCTTTCATAACCTCCAACGTCAACGGCAAGACCCTTTTCTTCCGCTAGCACCTGAGTGATATCAAGCGGAATACCGTAGGTGTCGTACAATCGAAAAGCGTCTGCGCCGGACAATATCGTTTGAGCATATTGTGCCTTGGAAAATGCTTTCTCAATGGCACCACGGCCGTTGAAAAGCATCTCCTCAAACGCTCTCTCCTCGTTTGAAACAATTGCACGCATCTGACGATAGCCTGTATTTTCTGTCCAACCCGGAACTGCAACAGAAGCCAATATACCGTCTGAGCCACCTTTGACACCGAGCTGCTGTGCATGTCGAATAGCTCGCCTAATGATACGACGTAGAACATAGCCACGACCCACATTGGACGGGAAAACGCCATCGTGCAGCAAAGTATACGATGCACGTAGATGGTCGCTGACGATCCGAAGAGTCTGAATTTCCTTTCCAGTACCGAATATGTTTTTGTGTGTGTCTAGTTCTTCTTCAAGTGCACTTGCAAAAGATTGTCTTGAAGTAGACAAGCGCCGAGCATCCAACACACAGGCTACCTCTTGTAACAAGGGCACGAAAACATCCGTATGGTAATTGGATGGGACCCCTTGAAGAACAGATGCCATTCGTTCAAGACCCATTCCAGTATCAACGGAGCATCTAGGAAGCTTGTGTAGTTCATTTTCTCCTTCATTGCGGAAGAACTGCATGAACACGAGATTCCACAGCTCCAGGAAGCGTTCGTCTGGGTCAGCGATATGGTCTCCCAAGTCCCAGAAAACCTCAGAACATGGGCCGCACGGACCAGAGTCGCCCATAGCCCAGAAATTATCATGTTCGTCTAGTTCCAAAATCCTGTGTTCGGGGAGTCCAGAGATCAGCTTCCACAGGCGACGTGCCTCCTGGTCGCTTTTTAGTACCGTTACATGTAGCCTATCGGTAGGCAAATCCAACTCTTGAGTCAGAAACTTCCAGCACATGGTAATCGCTTGCTCCTTGAAATAATCTCCAAAACTAAAGTTGCCTAACATCTCGAACATGGTATGGTGACGACGTGTGAGTCCGACTTGGTCCAGATCATTGTGCTTTCCTCCAGCTCGCAGACAGCGCTGTGCCGACGTAGCTTTTAGATAGCCGCGCGTCTTTTCCCCGCCATCGAGACCTAGGAAGGCTTGCTTGAATGGCACCATACCGGCGTTTACGAACAACAGCGAAGAATCTCCCTCAGGTGGGACTAGCGACGCGCTAGGTACCACACGGTGGCCTTGCGACTCGAAGAACTGCAGAAAGCACTTTCGTAGCTCCATAGACGATAGCGAGTGCAAGTCGCGAGACGGATATCTGCATTTGGCGCTTGATAGTTGCGCACACCTGCGTAGACGCAACATCGCCATACGATTCTTCAAATCCAAAATAATGCTTTCGTGTAAAATTTAAATGATAACATGATGTATAGAGTGCTGATCACATTTGGAGGGCTTGGTAGCGAGTGGTCTTAACAAGGAGATCATGCATGCGTGCAAGAGTACCGACGAGACGGATGTGACGGAAGCTTTGCAGATGCGAGTTATTCTTACGCCAGATGGCACCGATTAGAGCGCGCAGTGGATTCCGTGGCCACCGTATTCAATAAAATGGTCTGGCATTCTACATTCGACTCCTGTGGAAGTTTTAGAGCGCGGCGGAGAAAAGGATGGCGGAGGTGTCTGATGAGAAGAGTCCGGGCGCTCTCGCTGGTTCTTGTGTTCACCACGTACACGAGAGCGCACATCAAGTTCAATGCAACTATATCTACTGCCGTATCGAGGAGCAAGTTGAGGGCTACAACTGAAATCTTCCTGGCGTATCGCTGTTGTCAAGTCGTTTCAGTACAATCGACGGACAGCACTGCGTCATGCTTTTGATATCTCGCAGTTCGAGACCATGCGTCAAAGGAGTGGTGTTGAGAAGAGCGAGTTCGTGGAGCTGGCAGTGGAGTAAAATTACTTGTACGCTAGTCACCTCTTTGCCAATCAAGTAACAAGCGACAGATACGGTGCGTCAGTTTTGCGATAACTGTCCACAGACGGAGGCGAGAAGAGAAGCTACAATAACTCTTCCGAGTGGTCCACCGGTTCCTCCTGGATACGTGCCAGACATCGTCATCGGATTTAACGCTGGGATACGGTCGCTGTGTACTGCTGTGAGAGAGAACCTTTATCCACACCAAGGTTGGTGCTATAAAAGCAGAGGAAGAACGACCGACCGGTCTGGGCCCGCCGATCCCAGCTACCTAAGCGTTGATACGAGCGCGATATCTTGCTCGTGACTTCGAAGAAGTATCGTCATGTGACTGGTTTCAAGTGATTTACTGCTTGAAACGAGGGCTTGAAGAAACGGCATCCTGATTACGAAAAGGTCCTTGCAGAGATGTCGTCATTCAAGACCAAGAGCTACATGAAGTACCTGGAGCGACTTCAGTACTTCTGGAGCAACGTGATGTTCCTGCTGAGCTTCAGTGCGGACCAACCGGACCTCAAGTGAAAGTTTTATGGCTCATGTGGCGGTCGATGCGATTGTGAGGCGCATTATTCCAAAGGTGAGTATGAAGATGTGCATGGCGTACGGGGACTGGAGTAAGCGCGATGGCATCAGAAGACACGCACCCAGTCTGGTGAAAGGGCTGGCAGGAGCATTGCAGAAGTGCGCAACGATAGCGTTCATGGAAATGTTTCTGACGAGCAAGCTCTGCTCGCAGTGCCACCAGACGCTTTTGTCTGTTGAATACACTGTCCCTAAGCACGACACGAAGCTGCCGAAAAGAACGCGCAATGGTGCGGTAGTGGATCCTAGAGCTGAAGAATTGCTACGGAGTGCTCCGCTGAGGCCACACAACGGTAATCCACCAAGAACTGGGACGGCGACAAGAACGCGACTATCAACATGCTGACACTGCTCAAGAGCGAGCTCTGTAGGAAGGAAAGTATGGAGCCGTCTTGGAGGCCGTAGCCTAATGTATAGTAGTAGAGTATAGCTGAACGAAAAAGAAGAGTACATAGGAAAAATCTGGATACGCTTCATGGCAATCAGGTCATGTGAGTGAGTAATTAATACAAATAAGTAGAGCTTGCTAACGCTATCTCATATTCTCTAGCTCATACATAAAATAGAAAGAAAACTACTATCATTCATGAAATACAATATACGATAATGTCTTTGTAATACATACCTCAAAATTTGAACCGAAACAACTCGGGGACCATGGACGCAGAATCATGCGCGCGACAGTCACCCAACGCCGGTCAATATCCAGAAGAAGAAATCGAAAACGTACTTCAGCTCTTAGGTACCTCGCTGATCACACCGCCTTCTGGCAGCGACTTCGTGGCGAAGCAGCAGATTCAGCAACAACGATTAATACCAGAGCAGCTAAACCAGACGGTGGCGCTGCAGGAGAGTGAAGGTGTAGGATACAGGGAATTAGGTGAAGTCATTGACTTGCTGGGATCACTTGACGCCAATGACTCTGGATCGCAGCAACAACAACAACGGCAGCAGCAGCAACCGCAGGGTGCTGTTTACACGAGTAATGCAGGTGCTAGACTGAATCCTGGTGGCGAGCTGTTACACAATACTGTTGGTCTATCCCAACCTCCTCGGTCAGCGCCAGCAAGCAGCAATCTCAATGTGGTCGATAATATCTCACCCGTAGGACTGCTTAATGCTTCCTCCATGTCGCCTGCTACAATCAACTGGCTGCAGACGCTCGTACCTTCTACTAGCACCGACAGTCTCACGAGCCTTATCTCCCCCGCTACACTCTACGGCGCTGGGAGTAGCTCAGCACTTGGAGTTGGAGGTGGCAATTTAGCAGATGGAGCTACTTCCACAAGAAGTGAAGGTCTACCTCGGTGCGCATCGTTAAGCTATGCGTGATCGATGATTACCGTTACCACTTATTATGATATGTGCTCGTTCATTGGTTAGGACCCCGTCTTGTGAAACCATTGACTGGAAGGCGTACAATGAGTCGTGCTCAGATAAACCACAAAAGGAACCGACGAAATGGCGTGTCATACCTCAGCATGGGCCACATGCTGACCCAGCAGCAAATTTCGGAGTCAGCTTTTCAACAAGTGTTAAGCATCCATCAATGACTTCGGAGCTAAGCGCGCAGCAGCAAATGCAGAGGAAATTGGCTGAAGAAAAGAACAAGCGAAAGGCAATTGTGTCTCCAGAGTATGTACAGTATGGCAACCCAGTATCGTTATCTGCTGCTGTAACATCGCAGGAGCCCACAAACAGTGTCAAAATACAGGCTAGTCAGGTACAGTACGCAACAAAGGTCCCAGAACCTTCAGGGCGTCGTCCGTTCAAAAAGTCTCTGCATCACACAGCTCGGCCAGCTGTTGAACTAATGTTAAAGCAGCAGCAGCAGGAAAAGAAGGAGCAACAGCACAAGTCCCAACCAAAGAAGTGGCAAAACCAACCGCACCAGCAAGATTTCACCACAACTCCGTCACGTACATCGTCGGTAGATGAAATGGATGATACAGTGCGTTGTCGATGTACAGGAAAATGCCGTAATGCTCGATGTACTTGTGTGAAGGCTGGACTGGAGTGTGGCACTCAGTGCAAGTGTGTGAGTTGTGCAAATCCGTTCGTGCCAATGGCACGTCAGGGTATTGACATCCGATTGATGGCGCGAGACACATGCTTGATGCAGAATCTCTCCAAGATTAAGGATATGCGAAAGCTGCTAGACTCAACTGCTAGTTACGAGTGCTGTGAGGGAGGTGGCCTTGTACAAGTAAAGCATACTGTGGAGAACGGGTATGCTTGTCCACATTGTGGTGCTCACTTCACATACTCATGGTGCAATAATAGGCTTTGTCCAGACTCTAAGAAACCGCGCCGCCATTGTGCCAAGTGTCGCCGGTGTGGTGACCATCGCAATCAGCATTGCGACCTTTGCAATCACTGCTACTTTGCTGGTGTGGCTAACAGCTTTCACTGCAGTTGTCAGTCCTCTGGAAGCGGTAATAGTAAGACGCGAGCGGTGGTGCCTAATCCAGTGCGTCGAGATTCAGATTCTACAACGAAACATGAAAAGCAAAATGATCCACATCTTTGTGGTACCGTCAATTCAGACGTCGAAGGGGCTGCTCATGACGAAAAATGCGGCGCTAACCACAATTCAAAACCTGGTGACGAGGAAGCTGTCGACTCGTGCAAAATGCAGTAACGTATATGACGTATAAGTTTAATGGCCGGCAAGCTTGCCATTCAAGCACATGAAACAAGCCACAAGACAGCAGCGACACATGCCAGCACGACTTGAGATGCATGAGTAACGACCCGCGGAGCCATGTTCTCAAGGCTGGGCGTGCACACGACCAAAGGCTTGTCCGTATCAGGGTCAATGGCGTTGTCTTTAAACGGTGAGCCTGGGTATGGTGCTCGGTAATATACCAGCTTTTGATCCTGTTCCTCATTGATGCATGCAGTCCAAAATGTTAGCTGAAGCTACTTGAGTACCAGAGTGCTCAATGAGGTGAACTTACAACCCATGTAGTACTAATCTCTGCCGAGCGTGCGTTGACGTACTTGGGATCTCCACACCTCCACAGATCACTCGAGTACTGACACGCTGTCATATAATTCTCACACACACTGCGACATAGCAACAAGCTTCGACCCGAGGCGTCACAACGCGGGAAGTTAAGCCAGCAAAAGAAGTTACGGAAAGCGTTCTCGCAATCTGAGTTGTCTGTAAAGCGCGGCGTAATGACACGCGACCCACCCCACTCATCTGTGCCGTCGTCCACCATCGGGATGCTCGCCTCGTAAGTCTTGCGTTGCGTGACGAGCTTGGTAAACATCTGCTCCACGAAGCGATCTTTGGAGAGAGCCGAATGATTGTACCACAAGCTCTGGTAACGAGGAAGGCATGCCGTGTAGGGCACAACGGCCTTGCAGAACGGTAACAGCAGGTCAAAATCAGTTGGGTCCGTGCACTCACCCGTATCAGCTCCATTCAACATGCACGCGTCAACTGACATGAATAGAGCAAACACTACGTATAGTGCGTACGCGATTGCCATGCTCGACTTTTCGGCAACCGTCACGCCACAGCTGGTAATTCAGGATAGACTTTTAAGAGAGACCTTATTTAGCGGTTAGCTCCAGACTACATCATCCTCATACGGGACGCGTGACTTGGCACACACCCATCGTTGGATACGTATGTATTCAAATGATAAAAAGGCTTGTTTGAATAAGTGAGATTCCCCATAAGATCTCTGAAGCCATACGCTTTGACCTCGATGCATCGTCACTAATCAAACATGCTACCTCTTTCTCTCATTTATGGAGCGAGCCTTTTGCTAGCGTCGAAGAACAGGTGGTAACAAGACATTATTCTCCTTCGCGGTTAATATTCTTGCTGCAATTACTAAACGCTAGAATTATAAATGGCGACAAAGAATTCCATTTCACGGCAGCTACATACCAACTGGCTCATTCGTTGATCAAGAAGGTCAGAGCAAGGATGACTACGTTTCTCAACACTTTTTGGGCCACTACAGTCCTTCAGCGAGATTCCCATTTTGTCAAATTCATCACTCCCTCTTGATCTGGAAGACAAAGGTGTCATACCAACTACACAACGCCCAGTCATATAAAGAAAATCAGAATCTGATAGGAGCGAAAGACTTTGATCAAAATTTCAACACAAGTTCAGATGAACTATGCGATTACAAATTCATCGCGTCTTCACATTACACTCTGATGCATTTACAAGCAAGCTCGGTTGGAAGGCAGCAGAAAGTGATTTTGATTTCAGCGGTAACACGATGATCACCTCAAACAAACACAATATCCTTTCTTTCGTCATCGCTCACATGTAGCGATACCAAACCACAACAATAGAGAACTCAATGTGTGTTCACAAAGTGTCATCTATACGCCCACATGAACCAGTTGCTTCTCAAAAGGTGTCATACCTTTCAGTGATATATTCACGTATCTACAACCACTTCAAGAGTACAGATGTATATGCACACAGACAACGCACCTACATGCAATAAACAACGGGGATTGGATCGATCAAACTAGCACCGACGTACTGGCAAAAGAACGTCGGGTCTTTCATCTCTACTCAGCGTCGGTCGTATGGGGAAAGAAGTTTGTCCTATCATCTCGATCACTGGCGAACAGGAGTATTGAAGAACGAAGAACGAAAATGAGCTTTGCATAGATCGATCAGGAAATTCGACAAAGCATCCGCAACCAGTCATTTTAGGGAGAGGATGATTGGCTCACATTTTTATTAATCAGTCTCCTACTGTACTTACCGTAGAGAGAATATCCAGGTACATCTGGGTGGGTACTTTCTCATATCCACGTTTTTATTATCTACGAGCATACGTAGATTGACCATGTTGATGGGTCTAGGTCCGAGTAGCGCTCCTCGAAGTCCGCGTAGTCGCATCACAGAACTGTAGCACTGCTACCCTTCAAACTGGATCTCAGCTCGGCTTCATAATAGCACAACACCTTTACGTTCTCTCCGCTTCGGTAGCTTCGTGTCGTGCTTAGGGACAATGTATTCAACAGACAAAAGCGTCTGGTGGCACTGCGAGCAGAGCTTGCTCGTCTACGGTCTGGCCACGGAATTTACTGCGCGCTCCAGTCGGTGTCATCTGGTGTAAGAATAACTCGCATCTGCAACGCTTCCGTCACATCCGTCTCGTCGGTACTCTTGCACGCACGTATAACCACCTTCACAAGGGTTGCTTTCTCCTTTGTTTGCTTCTTGTTAAGACCACTCGCTACCAAGCTCTCCAAATGTGATCCGCACGTAGAGTCAAAGGCGTTTCTTGAAGTGCTCGAGAAACATCACGCCACCATCATCTATGTCCAAGCTGAGAGTATCCGGTGCTCTCTGTGATTGACTGGTACACATGGATACTTTCCCACAAAGTAGGATTCTTATCGGCGATGATACGCTTGACGCCACACCCGCACAATAGTGGTCAAAGAAGGCCTTATCGGTGTAGTTGGGCATTCTCCAGACATCGAAGCATGTGAAGGTTGACCAGATGCCAGGCCTCCATCTAGATCTATTTCAGCGCATGAGTGCTGCGCTGAATCTCGTATTCAAGTAGAGGGTCACGGCAGATGGCGCCAGCAGACTTTTGTCTCTGCAGCTAGCACCCGGTCTGTGCTTGGAGCTCCATCACTGTCGTAATTTGTCAAGCCGTGGATGTCCTATGTATGCATTTAGTGGTGCAAATGGAAGAGTAGGTGCCCAGCCGTCCTTTGGGCTCGCCACGCGACAGGCTAAGAGCCATCCACCAATCACAGTTGACTCGGTATTTACCTAAAGGTTTATTAAAAGATATCTTAATTTTTTGCCATTCAAAATTTAGAGATAGAAAATCGTAGAGATGGTCAAGTATCCACTCTGATAGACCTGGATATTCTAGGTGCTAATCCCTATGATAGTTGTGGCATTCGAACGAATCCCTCCATATTGTGTCACTTGCTGTCAAGATTGAAATGGAAGCAGAGCCGGCAGTAGTAGCTGCTCAATTGCGCACAGCCGTGAGCGATCTGCGCGTCCGTGGGCTGAAGCAAGCCACACAATTTGCAGCAGAGCTACTTGTTGGTATGGGAAATACAGCGCACCGTCGGTCATCGCATGAGTTGAGGAAAGACGTCGACACTAAGGACGAAGCCGAGCAGTGGGCAGAGAGCGATCGCTTTGAGGCCGCCAAAGCCTGCTTTGACTTGGGCGAGTATCTCCGTGCCCACGACATACTGTCGTCAGACTTCGAGAGCAATGTGGATGCAGTTCGTAGTCTTACGCACAAGACTCGATTTCTTAAAGACTATTCGCTCTTTCTGGTATGGAAAGATCGAAAATCTCTGAAGTGAGACTTTGACTGTTAACCTGTTTACTCTTTAACAGGCCGGAGAAAAAGCAAAGGAAGAGATGGATCTGGAAATGAATGTCACAGGCAGCAGCAAAGGTTCCGGGTTACTTCATTGCATAATTGCTATAAGGGCAGAAGTTGATACTGATATTTTTGTGGCTACTAATTCAAATTCTTTGCTAATTGATAGAAGTGGATCGAAATCTGCATCGTCAGGGCACGAATCCTCACCTTAAAGAGCTATACCTATCACTCAGTGCCGCATATCAACAGAACGCGCTGGATGGATTTGGCCTCTATCTTTACGCTGTGGTACTCAAACGCTTAGGTTACAGCACCAGTACTGGAAGCACACAAGCGCAATCATCTACCCCGATCAGTATGAAAAGTCGGTATCGTGCAGATTTTGCCGAGGAACAGAAGCGCCAGCAAGCGTATGACCTTGGCGCTGGTAACAATCAGAGAGGCACCAAGAGTGAGCTAGGTGTATCATCAACGCTGACATTTGACGTCACAACGCGATTCATTCTAGTAGAATCGATTCGACGTTATCCGTGGAATTGGTCTAGCTGGATGGAACTGGCAGCTCACTCTCCATTCACATCTAACGTACGTTAATTATTCAATATGTGCTGCTGTCGTTGAATCTAATTTGTCACGATGGCTGTAGGAAGAAGAGGTCATCTTAGCGAGTAGCTGTTCATGGATGTTCCAACTCTTTCAAGCACACGTCCTGCTTGATCAACAGCAGAATGATGCTGCACGTGTGATTTTGATGGGTTTGGAAAAACACTTTCCACAAAGCACCTACCTTTTGGCGCAGCAAGCACTGGCAAGTTACCACGTACGAGATTTTGACAAGTCCCAAGAGCAGTTTGAGCGACTAGCTGAGCGAGACCCGCATCGAATGGAAAGTATGGATGTATACTCAAATGTGCTGTACGTGAAGGAAGATAAGACAGGGCTCAGTCGGTTAGCGCACCGAGCGCTCAAAGTGGAAAAGTACCGACCAGAGACTTGTTGTATCATCGGAAATTACTACTCCATCAAGAACAAGCACGACCGCGCAATTATTTATTTCCACCGCGCATTAAAACTTGATCCTAATTTCTTGTCGGCGTGGACACTCATCGGCCATGAGTATATTGAGATGAAGAATACGAGTGCAGCTATCGAAGCCTACCGTCATGCTGTTGATCTCAACGTTCGAGATTACCGTGCTTGGTATGGACTCGGACAGGCTTATGAGATTTTGAACATGTTCCTTTACAGCATCTACTATTACCGAAAATCTGTGGCGATCCGTCCTTACGATGCACGCATGTGGTGCGCTTTGGGTGGCTGCTATGAAAAACTGGATAAGGTTGAGAAAGCTCTCGCGTGTTTCCACCGTGCGGTCAATAATCAAGATCGTGAGGGCATCGCATCATACCACTTAGGCCGCCTGTATGCGGCGCGTGGGCAGCAGCATGACGCTGCCAAGTATTACCAGATGCATCTCGGTCTTCAAAGCGCTCTATCATCAGATTTACAACAACAAGATGATGCCAAGAAATTTATCCCATCCAGCTATCAGCAGAATAATGAAGATCAAAGAGAAGATCTTATTCTTCCTGGCGGTGGTGGCGGTAACATTCGTGTGGACACTCCTCAAGCATTGGCAGCGTTATTATTCCTTGCCAACTACTATAAGCAGCTGGGAAAGTTCACCGAAGCATCAATTTTCTGCAATCGTTTACTGGATATGCAAGGGCCGGAAAAAGAGGAAGCTAAGGCACTTTTGCGTGAAATGCATTGTTTAGAGGTAAACACACATTCAACGGAGAAATTCAAGTGACACTGTCCGCTCACGTGGCCAAAAAGCGGCATCGATAAATTCGCTTATTCGTCTTCATATGCTTGGTTAACGCAAACGACCGGTCCACTTTTATCCTGACATGATGCTTGCCAGCTTGTGTAGAATCATCAGAAGAACTTAGCCCAAGCCAAGATGCTTCCAACTTTCTAGCCAAAGCAATCGCCACAGACTCACTTTGGCTTTCAATTGCAGCGTGAAGTTCCAACGTAATGTCTTGAATGGATCGTATTTGCAGAAAACACAATGTAAAATTCGGTTCAGCGCTACCTCCGGAGGCAATTCCGACGGCCAGCGTCATCTTTTGCATCTTGAACGTGACTGCACATGACAACAGATCACATATTGCGCTTGGGTCGAGACACAACTGAGGCATGCGCAACGTAAAAGCCTCGCAATTGTGCAGTCCATTTTCAAGAAGACTTCCCACAGATGCGCACACAGTGTGCGAAATGGTCTCACCACATTTGTTGTAGTAGATATGACATGACTTCAATACCGCGTAGTCAGCTATACACGCGATAATGTCTGCAACCTTCCTATCAACTTGATCTTCACCATCTCGCCGAGTATCGAAAGTAACGCCCATGTCAAGATGCTTTAGCTGTGCAAGTCCACTTTGTAGCTCGGCAGACAAACTTTTGAAAAATTTGTGTGTATGAACGGAGCTGGCGGATGACCACTTCAGCGTTTGGATCAGTTGCAAATCCCAAGTTTCGCCCACTTGCCCATTTGCTTCCATCGTCTCGGTGGTGCAAGTCAAGAAGCTGGTAATTCCGCGCAAGTCTAGCTTTTGTATGGTACTCTCAGGTGTGAAGAGAGCATCTAGCCAGCGCGACTTGGTGCTGACGCAGTTCAAGCCAAAGTTCAGGCACTCGAGTTGATTGCTAGCCTCTGTGAGCATGACATACACACACTCCTCCGCCGATTTTTCATCATTAGAGCGAAGTGTCAAGCCACATGGTGAACAAGGTTTTGGAAAACAGGATTCCAGAGAAAGATTCTTGAGTCCTTTTAAACTAGCGGACAAAGGCTGGAGGCAGGCCGCACTTTCGCCCCACAACGTATTGAACGATAAATCCAATGACTTCAAGTTGTCAAGTGCTGGAAGGGATCCAATCGAAGAACTGTCACTTGTTAAAAGTTGAATGAGGGCAGCGATGTCAGCTGGTTGCGGAACAGCAATGCCTCGAAAGCTGAGTCGCTCGACGGTTTGACGAAGGACTGGTATTTGCAATAGGCGGCACAGTGCCTGGAAGGCGGCTGCATTGAAAAAGCCGTTCGACACGTTCAATCCCTTCACGGGAGGCAATCCAAATGTAGAAAAAATGTCCACCAAGTCTAGAAGATTGTCTGCTGAGTGGAAACCGATGCCAGACAAGTCTAGGAAATGCGCTCCTTTCTGTACCACTAGCGCCGCATCAATCAATGAATGCGGCTTTGTGCCAGACTCTTTGCACTAGATTAGAAAAAGCAAAACACAATGACAAGCTCGTCAATTCTTTCATGTAGTGACCCCATTTTACTACCAATTCAACACTTACTTTTTTATGATAGATGTTTCGAGCTGATAGTGGTGCACGTGGCTCGCGAGGTTTTCGATGCCGAGCCAACTCGGTTGCATCCCGAGTACGTTCCAATACATCTTCATGTGTCTCTTCTTGCAAAAGCTGTTCAAAACCCATTTGTCGCTTGATATCAATAATGCCCACCTCATCCACTGAGACTGCCTCGGTATTTTTCGAGGGAAAGCTTAGTGCATGCGGCTCATCGGACGAAAGGCTAAACTCTTCCCATGGTTTTGCATTTTCCTCACACGAACACTTCGTTGGCCCAAAACATACCCGAGTGACCTTTGCCACGGCGCGATATCCAGAAGCTTCAGTTGCTCCTAGTACCAGCATTTCTTCATACGGGTCCTCTCCCGTCACTTCCAGCCGGTCATAAAATTCACTGCTACTTCTACGAAAGTTGTCGAGACATCTAGTAACTCTTTTGTCCAAGAGGCCAATACCGTCCCGATCCATTGTGTCCATCTTCATAAACCAACGGTCCAGCTGACTCTCCTTTACAAGTTTCCGGTCGACCATGAGCTGATATATAGCGTTCCCATCGTCAATACTTAGACCTGTTCATCCGTTCATTTGCAGTACATTTCATCAGTCGTCGACTCGCGAGACAATTACAGTTCAACAACGCACCCGAGTGCACAGCCCCTTTTGTACCAGTTTTGTGCATACATGGATACGTAAAGTTTTCGGTTGTGCGGTGGCGAATTTCACCACGTCGAATTTGTATTCCCAGATCCACTACACGAAGGTACTGTGACGTGTTAATTTATTTGTCACGAGTCCATATTATAGCGACGTACCATTTTAAACCATCGCGCGGCCGATTGCGGCGACAAGTTTGCTAGTGTGTATGTCTCGAGCTGATCGATCGCAAAGTTGTAGACAATCTTTAGCCGCTCGATCTCGGCGATGACTTCTTTCAAGTGCGCCGTCAAGCGCTGGCCTTCACCTCGCATCACAGTACTCACTGTTTTCTAAATTAGCCATAGTCTTGCACCAACCAATGAAAGTAGTCCCTTTTGTCCCCGCATCTTCAACCGCGCTGTTGCTTCCGCTGCGCCAATTTGCTCTTGCTGGAAGCCTTAATGACTTGACGAGAGAGCACCTCATGATCCAAAGAGTACTCGTATTCGTCCTCGTCGTTCATGTCTGGCATTTTTGGTGGCGTCATCAGCGCCGTGTGGTGAACGCTGATGGCTGCATCGAGAGGCGGCACGGCGCCACGATCGAAGCCCACTCTATCCTTTTCCTTCTCTACCACACTACTGGGCTGCAGTGCACGCCGGTAACGACTCGTGCGTGTCGTCGTCTTTTCATCCGCTTTGTGCGTCATCCAACGACGGCTTCGAGACGACGACGAATCTGCGAGCTTGACAGCGACAATACAAGGCCAGTCAATGTCGAGCATCCTCAAGCAACACAACAGTCAAAGCTGCTCTTACCAGAGAGAAATTCATGTCCGGGTCAGTTTTTACCCCCTCAATCTACAAAAGTAGAGATGCAATGCCACAATGGTTAGGCTACAGAATGCAAAGGAGACGGCAGGTTGCGTACCGCGTCGATCATAAGTGTCGCTCGGTCTTGGCACAGCTGCAGCAATGCTGCAATTTTGGATGGCTCAAGCGTCTCCAACTCGGAGGCGATACTGTTTTCCCCTTCATAGACTATAGGAGGTGGCCATAGGCGAGCGGCAGGGATGGCGCTTTGGTGCGGGTCGAAGCAATTGGTGATGCCCATGAGTTTTATTATTCGTGCAGCACCAGTAATGACCTCCTTGGAGCTTGTAAGTAGACTTGCTTGAACGTGTTCTGTGCGCACGAGCTCCAATTCCGCAGCGCGTAGCTTTTGCTCGAGCACCCAAGGATCCTCTGTTGGCACCGTCACTTGCGAAAGCTCAAGTGAATGCAACTGCTTTTCCAGTTCAGCTTGGTTGAGCTTTATTTGCTTCAGTCGTGCCTCGTAAAGCTTGGCTTGCTCATCGAAATCTGCATTCAGCTCCTCGCGTCGCGTGAGTTTCTGAAGAATAAGCTCCATTTTCGAGAACCCGGTGGCTTTTTGGATCTTTTCGCACACGGTATCACATTGCTGCAATGCAACCTTTTCAGCTAGCGACTGTGTAGTCGACGGTCGCGCTTGCCTCCGTGTTTCTTCCTCTATGGTGGGGTCCAAACCTTTCCCAGTCGCCGTGCGTACGCTTTTAACCATTTCAAGTCGACGCTGATGCAACTTGCCAGACGACGTCTGGTCGTGTGCGACTTGTTCACGCGCGCGCTCGAGCTTGTCTACAACGACCGACAGCAATTGTTTGCTTTTATCGACCGCTTTACGCAAAACAGGGAGTTCTTCATTCTGAAGATGGGCTTTCTTCACACGCAGCACCTTTTTTTCGGTTTGAAAAGCTTTGAGCTTCATCTGCAGGAAACGCAGCTCCTTCTTGTTGGTCTCATAGTACGTTGATGTACAAGCGGGAAACATTTCACACCCACGGATTAGCTTACGGTGTGATTTTTCCTGGTGCTCAATGTTTTTCATCACTTGCTCAAGCTTCTTGACGCGAGAGCTCATTTCTTCTGCGGCGCGTTTTGCCATGTCACACTCGCGCATAGTCAGTTTGTATCGTCGAGCTGTCTCGCGAATTTTACATTTCACGTCGTGCAAGTACTTTTGCTTACGTACGACTTCGGTTTTGACTGTGTCGTACAGTGTTTGGAGTTTAAGAACCATGCGATAGCTGGAGACTTGGCTTTGATCCCATTCTGATTGAGGGTAGACCCGGAAGTGTGCGGGTAAGCCAAATGTAGCATCTACCGACACCAAATCATCCGTGCTGAAAATGCTATTGAGCTTCACTTCTTTGGATCCTCGACTTGGTTTGGATGCAGACCCACCGACTTCGACAATAAGCGAAGGGAATGAAGCTGGTCTTTCCGCGGATGATGCTTCAAGCATAGATGCATCCAGCATAGA
>NQFO01001642.1:0-34280 GCA_003991265.1 Pseudoperonospora humuli
CAAGCAATCGAAGAAGGCAAGACGCTGGCTGAAACCACTCAAGGGCTGCTAGACAACCACTCGATGGCGTAAAGAAGAGAGTAGTTGTGTGTGAAGCAAAGGTAGAAACGAGAAAGTAAATGACGAGAGAGAGATTTTGCAACGTGAAGCAAATTTAGGGAAGCTTCTTGAAATGCCGAACAAATTCCTCTTCACGACCTTTGAACGAAGGTCGTACGCTGGAAAGTGCCACCAAGTTGCAAAGAGCTGATCAGTATGAGGTCGTTCCTGTTGCTTGTGACGCTGATTGGTATTTCTCAAGCACAATCGACAAGTTTCGACTCTCTTGAGCTATTCGCGACTTTGCTACCAGCACATTTCAGCATTTTTGAGGTCATTAATGGACTAGAACTTCGATTGTACGTGGCAAAAAGTAGTGCAACAGCAGTGCCAGTGACTCCTACTAGCGCTGGAGTGAGCTTTGAACCGAGCTATGCGCTGTTTAGCTCCACTGCTTCGGTTGCAAGTGGTATCACTGCTCAAGCAAATATGACTGGAGATCTCACTATCGATTACGTCGCGACAATGGAAGATAGCAGCGCGATGATCACTGTGCTTTTCTCACAGTCAGTGACTGTGATCTCTACTCCAAGAGCTTACGCTGTTGCTGCCAAGGACTGGAGTGGTGTCACTCTGCAAAATGATTCCTTTGAGGATACGGCTGCCACGACATTGACGTCTTCATTCTGGAGTAAACAGCAACACGGTTACCGTAGCAATGCATGCGGTGCGTTTGCTGGGAACAACTCGCTATTGTTTACGTCGCTAGGTGACCGACTAGCACTCACGGCGTTATTCGAGCTAGAAGGTTTCCATGGCATGATGCACTTCTATCACTTGTATGGGTTTGAAGCTGTACAGAGCTACGACGCAGAAGGTGATAATCGGATCGGATTCGTTAAGCTCAACTGCACGCTTCTGCCAATTCCGACTCCATCCGATAGCTCAGACCGGCATCTCGAGCACTGCAATGGTCACACGAGAGCTTGGACTGGAATGGCAAGAACAGGAAGTTTGAGCAAAAGACTGCATCATTTTGGGTTGAGCTGCAAGTACGTCGAGAACTCGGGAATTGTCGCATCGCTCTCACTACCGACTTTCGTTTGGAGCTAAAGGTGACCACTGCCATAATCGACAGCGCATTTTTCACATCTGTGGGGACTTGTGCAATCGTTCAAACGTACACAAAAGTCGTGGTCAAGTAAAAGAGACTGACTGACACCATAGTTGGAGCCGAAGTTTAGATGACGACTTGATGAAGCTTGTTGCGGTCTAAAATGTTATTGAAACAACACTTTGGAGGATTAAGCAGCACTAATGAAGCAGGAAGCATGTATTCACTTAAACTGTCGTTAGATGACAGCATTTTCTACTTAAGGGTTGCATGCAAGCCATCCACAATCTGCTCCAGTGCCAGATTACCTCCTAGAGAAGCAATTTCGTTGCGGATTTCCTGGACTGTGTCATTGAGCTTAGCAAGAGTGAGTTCTACCGCACCTGTTTCACGCAGATACTGCACAGCATACTGCTTGAGCTTGATGCTTTTTGTGCGTTGCTTGAGGATACTCAACAATCTCGTGTCCTGCGGGTTCGCACGAATTGCCACAATGAGTGGAAATGAGAATTTTCCTTCTGTCAGATCTTCGCAGAAACTCTTGTTCTCCATGTATGCTTCATCCAAGAGATTAACATAATCATCTCGGATCTGAAAGTACACAGCTAGAGCGTTCACTAACGGAATAAAGTCCAGCGTAGAGTCACTGAAAGCCTGCATTAAGCCCACTGCTAGTCGAAACAGTCCACCCGTCTCTAGTGGAGCAAATAAAGTGGACAGTTAGTCACGAAGAAAATGACGTTGAATACCCGGTACTCAACTGTTTTGCACCATCTCCAAGTATTCGTCTACCGTAGGACATTGCAGATGGTCCCGCCAAAAAATGTCCAATCCTTGGCCTTGGTGTAGTCTCAGCATCTCATCAGTGTACACTTGCATGGCCTTTGCGTTGCCCAATGCTTGACACTTTTGCAGTGACAAAAAGTACACATAGTTGGCACAATTGATAGTGGCTGGGACGCCGAAGATGTGGTGAGCTACGGGCTGGCCGCGTCTCATTTCCGAGTCGTCTTCAATGTCGTCGATACTGCGAGAAATAAGCAAATTTAAATTTGATAAGAGAGATGGACCAAAGCATAATAATTGTGGAATAGAATACTAGTAACACACAGGAGACTGGCGTTGTGCAGTTGGTCCACAATACTCTGGATGCTCTCCACAGCTTCTGCAGGCGCATCCAGCCACGTCTGAAAAGCGCCAATCATCATACCACGCACACCTTTTCCCGGTAGCTCACTAATGTACGCGTACGGCTCCAGGAGTTTCGTCTCGTTCGTCGCCATCCTCGACTTGTCAAATTCAAAGCGCAAATATTGAGAACGCCAACATGATTGGACAATTTAAAAAAGTATGCACGTGAAATACATCCAATTAATTGTTTCAGCGTATACCATTATTGCACTAAAGTAGTATTGGCTGCAATACCCTGAAGATGCTTCTTATTAGTTATAATCGCACAATCTCCATCTTGCGTGGCTTGCCAGGAATTAGCAGCACCTTCTCGCTGGCTAGTCTTGCTTCGCACTCTTTCATTGCAGTAGCGTCGCTTGCTGACTTCAACGCTGTCAGTATCTCTTCAAATCTGCATCAGCAAAGACTGTTACAACATATCAGCGAAATATTTGAGGTTGCAAGAACTCACTGGCGTTGCGTCGTCTCCTGTGCCTCCTTCTGCTGCAACAACTGCATCTCCGCTGCTTGAACTGCCTCTTTTTGAGCTTCAACGCGGTTACGAAGCTCCTCCGCTGTCATTGCACTGCCGGTGGTAGTCACTGTAACATTGTCTTGAATTGTCGAACCTTCTAGCAGTTCCTTCGTCCACTGCGCGTTCTCCTGAAGTCGCTCGAACGCACGATGGCGTGTTACACGCAGCTGCTGTCGCATTTCACGCGAGATCTCCAGCGGCGCAGCGCTCGCAGGCGGCACGGGCACCTGCGAGGCGTGACCAACTCGCATCTGCTGCATTTGCATTTCTATCAGTCGTAAATTTAACGAATTGCAAACCAGAAAGATAAGCAGCAAAAGTTAAGCTTAAATCAGCCAATCATTCATTGGTTTTTTAGAAAGACCGTTAATACGATGTTGAAACCTTTAACGTTGTATTGTAGTCGATTGCTTGATGACGTCGTCACTCAACGCCACTCATGCCTTACAAGCAGTGCCAGCCCGTTTATTCGCATGTGAAAGCTTCCCGCATAGTCGGCCACGCGTAAGTATGTCATATACAGTGTGTTGCCGCAGCTGTCGAAGTCATATAGTCAGATCCGACTAGATAAAAGTGAAATGAAAAGTGCGAAGAGGAGACATGGAAGCAGCAGCTTGTGATCAATTCGCAACGCTTTTCCTGGAAGAGTGCCGGTTTCACTTGTAGGCAATACGCCAGCCTACCTCTGTATCCATACCATCACCTGCGTCGAAGCCATAGAAAGTATCAGTGCGCTACCTTCTACATTACACTGGGTCGACATCAAGAGTTGACGTGACTTTCGACTTAACGCCCTTGCAAAAAAATGGTGCGCTTCATTTTTCTAGTACTGCAAGCTTGGAAGCAGAGGGATAGACGACGGTCAAGCAGCTCAAACATGCAGTGACCTCTACATCGTACTGTCGGTTTGAGTCGTGCAAACGCCAAGTTGCGTCTTCGGTCTGTCGCAATTCCATGGGGCGTCTGACATCAATCTGCGCCACCGAACTTGCGCCACTTGGTGCACTCTAACAAATTGTCGAAACTTTGAGCTATTTCAAAGCTTAAATTTCTTGGTAAGTTGATCGCTGTTCATGTGAATCTCCTCGATAGCCCACAGTAGCATCAAGTTCGTCGCTGACGATTGTGCGTGGCTGAAGAGTTTGTTAGAGATCTGAGCGCGACATTGTGCTCATGCATTCAAATACGTCTTACCAGATGGTAGAAGGGGTTTCAAAAGTCTGACCAGTCGTGAGAATTCGCAAGGCAACACATTTGCGCCCGCTTTGGACTTTTTCAACGCAGTACACACATGCGCTTTTCAAGAAACCATGTCGTTGCTCTCCGTTATCCATCTCTGTTTGTTCCACTAGGTGATTATGATGCCTCCACAGTGACACGTTGACTTGACTACCTGGAGCGTTGGTTCAGATACCCCGTTACAATTCATAACAACAAGTTGTCCTTCTTGTTTCAGCAATGAATCTACGACGTTGCTAATAAAAGGTCCCTCGCCCTTCGCAAGAACTAAGGACCGTCCACAGTGCATCTTGCTGTATCAGGCATTGCTGCAAATCCCACAACGACGACATTTCGCACCAAAGTACTAGCTGAAGCCTTGTAGTATGCAGTACAGTGATGAGACCGATAGCATTGTGCATCACACAAAACTTCGCTGGATGTGCCTCTGTTCCTCAAACTAAGTTGACTCAAGCGTCAAATGATGATTCATTCACCCACTGTAATGACAATGTCACCAGCCAAATGTCAGTACACCGATGCCTACAATGGTCAGCAGATCATGGGTCCTTTCTCCCACTGTCAATCAGACCACGGACAGGAACGTGAACAGCGTACTGTACATATATTCGAATCTTCACAGGGGAAGGTCGGAACGAAGCCAAGGATGGATACGCAACCGGCCCGTCGAGACATCATTTTTAGCCTTAGCGGGTCCATCACATTGCACACTGCGCGCACTGTTCCTGACGGTTATGCGACTCTCCAACCTCATGTTATTGAGTCCGACATTCTTTGCTCTTTGGATGACTGCAAGGAATTACTTGAATCATGCTTTTGCTCTTGCTCTTACTCTTGCTCTTGGTCCTCACAACCGCACAACCACATGCTCAGTCTCCGCTGCCTTGGGTGACATCCTTCTGACAGAGACCTTGCCGCTTCAACTTCATGACCATCAGTTTCCAATTCACCCTCGAGCGTACGTACAGACTTTCGTCCGACTAAAAATGAACGACGCATATCCATCTGCAGCTATGCATCCTACCGCCGGGTATCTCTTCGCTGAAGAGCTTGACATCCATTTCATGGCGCTTGACGACTTTCACTCAACACTACTCCACGACTCTGCCGTGGAAAGTTCCTTCGATTTCAATCTTCCCGCAGCTTCAACGGATTGTATCTCGCCCAGCTCACCTTCATCCGTAGTGTATCTGCCTCCGTACGAAGGGTTTAACGACCATCCGCCCTTCGTAAAGCATGAGATCCCAGTGTTTACCACTTGCAACAATAATGTCGTTATCAAGCCCGAATCTACACCAGAGAGTACGTGTCCACAACTGTTACCAGTGCATGTCATCCAAGCCATTAGTGACGATGAGGACAAGGAACGACTTCGGCGTCGTCAGCGTGGGTACGAGAAACGCTATCGAGGCCGCAAGCGAGTAAGTACCTCAGTGCTTAAAGACCGTGATCCAAAGTCACCAATTAATGTTTCTCTATGTGTTCTCTTATACAGCTAGACCTCAAGACACAGCGAGACATGTGGCTGGCCCTCGAGATGAAGCTAGACGACGCTCGTAAGAAGCTCTGCAAACCTTACGTCCGCATCGAACTTGGTGACTGCGAGACACTACGCTACAAGATGATGCTGTTGAAACTTGAGGAGCGCGCGCTCCGACAGGACCAAATCGCCATGCGGTCGCTGCAATCTTGGGAAAAAATTTCGCGCATTCGTGAGTACTCAGACAAGAATCAGCTGCGTACGGCAAGCGAGTGGCGACACAGCGCCGACAAAGTCATCGGCCGCTGCGCTGTGCTTGGCCCTCGCCATTTCCACCCGTACGCGCCATTAGAGGTGCACCATTTTACGTGGTGAAGTACTCAGCACCGCCATTCTCCATTCACAGAATGATGCGGATTCGCAGCTTAATGAGGTCACCTCTATACTTCACTTTATCTATGCAGCGCAGTCGACCAAAGTATGCTAAGGACATGTGCTCATCACATTACCTTAAATTTTCAACCATTAAAAGCACGATAAAAGTTCAATTTTGACCCTTGCATTTGTCACAGATGCCCACTTCAAGCACCGTCTAAAGCTAACAGCGTCGTCACGTCGCGCAAGCCATTAACCAAGCGTATAGTGCCATGAGGCATTGTAAGGTCTTTGTTCCCCGGAAATTCTTCGGGAAACTTTGGCGAGATGTCCACCGATGTCTTGCAGATGAGCCACCAGATTAAATCTAAGACCGAACTCCTTGACTTCGCGGTACTGAGTCAAGGCATATGAGCCATGTTGAATTTCAAGTTTTCGGTCCATGTACAAGCAACCTGCTAGCTTTCGACGATAGAGGGATCTAAGTTTCCGACCTCAAGGAACACTCTCTAAGTATAACGCGATCGTGGTCCATCGCGGGGAAATATTAAGGATCTACAGCGTCTTCTTTCCGAGCCGACATGTCGGTCGTGGCCAATTGGTGCACCGTCTTTTCGTCAAACATCGAAGTAGTACCCAACCAATACTTGACACGCGACGACAGAGGCTCCACTCATCTCAAGGCGACTCGATCAAACGATGGGGAGGTGTACCCCCAGATCTGACTCAACATTTCTATCATTCTCCCCAGCACTTCATTTCGCGTTTTCCTTGGCGCTACCACCATGATCCCCAACGACGTCGAACTGAACGCAGTGTACACTTTTCTCAATGAGTTGAGTCTAGACGAGATCATCCAATGTGGAGCTACTACGAGAGTCGAGAGTGCGTCTCCTTATCGGTCAGACGAAAGTATGTGCAGCATTGATGACGACGACGAAGTAAAGTACGCACTTTCCATGGCGGGGACCACATCAGGTGAAGGTAGCGACAGCGAAGACCTCCAAGACCCGAAATGCCCTGCAACGAGATCGAAACGACTTAGGACCGAGACCCAACGGGAGCTGCAGCGATCGTATGACAGAAAGTTTCGAACTAACAAGAGGGTGAGTCCAAAATGATACAAAAGTCTACGTAGCAATCACTAATGACCTTTATTACGTTTCTAGGCGCGAAGAATTGCAGGATGCGAGACATTCATCTCTGCGTTGCAAGAGCTCGCTATGCTCATGCACTACAGACTCGTGCGGACCGAGAATGAGATCAATACGCTCTGTCTCGCTAAGAAAAATGGCGATACGATTCCAACTGAAAACGTCGAGCTGAAGCGTAATGACGGAGTACTTCAATGCATCCAGTCCTGTACGTCGAGTTGGAGACAGGAAAAGAAAGGGGAGTTGGGTAAATATTTCTTGCGGGACCAGGCCAAAAAGATCCAGGAGCTCGTAGACAATTTGGTTGAGCTTGGAGAGAAGTTAAGCGGAGCAACAGCTGAGCTGCGATGGCGGGTGAAAGAGAAGACAAGAGGCGTATGGGTATAGCCAGCTCTGCTTTCTGTTATGCAATGTAGTAAGAAGAGACTGTAAATTAAGTATTTGTTTGATTGCACCAAATGAGGTCATCATCATGCCAGAATAATTGTACTTGGCACAAAGTGGGTGATGGTGTCGGGATAGAGCATGCAAGGCCTGCTATGCGAATGAAGCAGCGCAAACGCAATGAGAACTCAGCGGTAAGTTTGTGCATCCGCTCCTCTATTCGCGCTGCATGAAGCATATCAAGCACAAGAAAATTACGAGGAGGATTCGGACAAGTAAGAAGACGGATGACATACATCCCTCTGCTGTTCAAAAGTGTACGGCTCAAGTGTTGAAGAACTGAAGCCGAGTTGGCTGAAACGCACATGAAGGAGCTTGAGCACAAGCCGTAGCGAACAAAGTCTTCTGGCACGATCAAGAAGGATGAATTCAAGAAGGACAAAGGCTATAGAAGCGTCACGTGTTTGATCAGTACAATCTGCAGGTAAATTTTGCACGCTTTGACGCCTTGAGAAGGATCACGCTCTTCTTGGCTACACGGACAGACCAGACCAGACTAGACCTACTTCGACCATTGTCATTCGGGCGTAAGTTCATCCTTATAGACGCATCGCATTGCACACAAGAATCGCGAGTTACAAAAAAGAGAATCATGCGCGCGTGTTGCAGTACCAGTGAGACAGATATGATGGAAGCACTGCAGACGCGAGATGTTCTCAATGGCTTAAGATTCTCAGAGCGCGGTAAAAGAGGTGCTGATTGAGAAAGGAGTCCAGGCGTTCTCACTATTTCCTGCTTCCACAACGTCCACGAGCGCACACATCAAGAGCAATGCATCTACGCTGTTTATTTTGTATTCGGACGTCAGCGGAGTAGGGGGCTACAGCTGAAATCTCCGTGACGTATCACTATCAATGGAGCCATTCTGGAAGAATCGGTGGTAGTGTGAAGGTTTTAATCTCGCAAAAGTAGGACATTTCTTTCTTTTGTTGTCGGCCGTCAATCTATGCGAACGATTTTCGAAGTCTGCCTCTTCTGCTTTCATTTTTCGTGCGGTAGCCACGCCTGACAGTGGACGTTTCTAAATCCTATGACTTTGTGGATTCCAGATGTAGATTTCTCTATCGTTTAGCGTAACATGTAGCTTCTGGCTTGACGTTTCGCTCGCCAATCTCACATCATGATGGCGTAGTAGAAGGCTATGGACTGACGATTGGATCGATAACGAGTCTCTTGATAAGTGACCAGACAAAGAATTCACAGTTATGCTTCAAAAGTTTTAGTGTTAAGCAGCTTTTCTTCAGAAAAATAAGAGAAACGATCGTTCACCAGGTCTTGTACCACTTAAAGCACTAGACTGAGCCTGTCGATTGCGCTTTGGCGTCTTCGCAGCTTTTTCCTCGTCCTCCACGTTGGGGAATGTACCAGCAATGTTTGATTGCAATTCCACCGATAACCGTCGCATCCACATCCTTAGTCATCGACCAGCTATCGTCGAACGTGTTAAAGTTGACTTTTAACCATGTCGGAGAGACAGTCAACGAGAAGAAGCCGTAAGGATAGTGCCCAGCTGCCCAAACATTCTCCACGTAGTCTTCAGCATATGGAGGAATCCCGCTCGGTGACTCATTCTGGATGCCCCCGCCTGCACCATTCTCGATAAAGTGCGTCTTGAACGCCGTGTAGTCGTGTTTCTCGCCGTGTGTATGGCCGTATAGGAAGAGTTGGATGCCTAGATCCTCTAGCAACTCCCGCCACATTTCAGCATTGCCAGGCGCGTAATGATTGTATGGAGAATAGTGCGTATTCACGATCTTCCAAGTCGCATTGGAAGCTTTCGCAGCCTCAACAAGTTTCTTCCGCGAGTCATCACCCCAAGCTCGGAGTTTATCCATGCAAGCGTCAAACATATTAGTGTCACCTCCGGCGCACAAACTATCACCTCGATGTACGTTTTCACAAGAATCATCATCTTTGCCAGAGTAGCCGTAACATTGGCAGCAAATTTGCTGAGCACCATGTGTATCTGCGTCGTTCGTATCAAGATTAAAAATGTCAATTGTCACGTTTGATGTCGGATCAGCAATCGAGTGCACGAAGAAATGATCCGTCATTATCCATCGATTGTCCTGAGGACTCACGTACTGCGACTGCAAGGCAAACTTTTGGTCCAGCGCCGTCAGCAATTCGGTCGTCGATCCACATTCTATGGCCTGCTCTCCATTTGTACACACAAAGCTTGCACCTCCATAGTCATGGTTGCCCATGACATTCACCCAAGGAATTCCAGCTAAGCTCGGCGCGTTATACTTCTCCTCGAATGTCTGTTGAAATCGATAGGCTTGATCTGTCACGCCGTGCAAGCCGTCCCAATAAAAATTGTCGCCATGGCTGATCACGACGGACGGACGAGGTTCCAATGCTGCAGCAGCCTGACCCAAAAGAATTGCCACATATTCCATTGCGTTGTAATCCAAGACGGTGAAAGATTTACGGCGTGAACAACAAGAGCCGCCAGTTTTGGCAATTGTGCGACCCCAATCTCCAATGGCAAGAGCAGACACCGAGTACGTTTCCGTCAGTGGATCGGTAGTCTCCTCGTCCTCTAATCCACTACTGGATGTGCCATTCTTGAATTTAAACGCTTTGTCGTTCGTGCGCGGCTTTACAGCGGCATCCGTCCGTTCCTCATTTTCATCGCGAGACTCGGTCGAGGCATTCGAACTAGATACCGTCAAAGCGACGACAATGACGACAACAATGACAGCAAGCGCCACAATGAGACTGATCACGAGGGCTTTCTTATGCATTTTGCACTTCGTCACTCTTGAAAGAGTAAAATAAAGAATGAAAACTTGACACCAGAGCACGAAAGGCTTGCACCATCAATCAGCTTTCCAGCGCTCCATCCACGAAAATATTTAGAAAATTATCCAGCACTTGATGTCGTCACGAATCTCGTGCGACAACATCGTTATCCATCTTGACGATGAGCACGATCAGGTAAAATACTTCAAAGCCCAGAGCTGCTCGATTCTCTCACATAATCTACGCTTTGATTGAGAGATGGTGAGGGGCAACAAGAAATTTCTGAGCGTAGTTTCTGAATTGAGTAGTCTGGCGCATGGCTCACGTTCCAGCGCCTCGGTGGTAGCTTTCTCATGCTGGTCTACAGACTTCGTTCAACTCATGGCTCTTCTGTGTGATGAGATGCGTCAGATGCTCGAAGAAGCAAAGGCGAGGCTTGGAAGCACGAGCTGCACATGTTGGAGCTAGCGAGTGCGCTGTTACGTGTAGACAGAGATCGGACAAAACAGTACCCTGACGCGTCCTGGTTACGGTGCATCTACGTGACAACATCGTTGACTCGAAGAGAACAGCGAATGCTACTGACTCCATGTACGTGTGATCTCATTCGCGACGCCAGTTGTGTGCGTCTTGATCTTCCGACGGACCCGTTGCTTGTCACTTAGTCGGCAAAGGGAGAAACAGTGTTGACGCAGCAATGACCACAATGTAAGACTTTGGGCCTTGAACACGGGTGAAGCGTCTGCTGAACTACATTATACGTGAGAAACTCTTGTCTCGTCTGAGTGACGGCAAACGTCTTTTTGGTGCGAGTGAATGAGAATGACTCGATAGATGACTTCGAGTAGATGACTAAAGCGGAGAAAAAGAAGGATTTACGGCGATGCTGACAAGCTGCAGCTCTTTCTGGTGGAGAAAGCCCACAGCGCGAGAGTTTTCTGCGCACTTGCCGCTACGCACTGTCCATGCGCTCCGCTGTCGCATCGACCACTACCCACCGACGACTCATTGCACCATTTCCGACGAGTAAATGACATAAATCGTGATAAATGCGGATCCATCCATTATTGAAAAATATTACACCAGCTATTTCTTCTGTATTACGTGCTATGAATTTAATTCAGCTAGTATTTGATAATTTGTAGTACCCACACCGAATTTTCTAGTAATTTAGTTATGTCCTAAATCGGACCACCAATGCTTGTTTCCACGACCAGCGTTGGTGCTGCAGGTGCTGGTAGCAATCCAACAAAAGGCAGAAACCCTGCAATAATTTCAGTCTACTTCGAAGGCGCCTTCATTCACGTGTATATTTTTCCTGCAATGTAATTGACGGTACAAGTCGCTGAGCTAAAAGATGTCAATGTTAATGATCTTGATATCTGTGAGTGGTTTGTCCGACTTGTCCACTCGCGTATTTTCAATACTGGATACAGTGTCCTTGCCGTGTTCAACACGACCGAAAACAGTATGTTTGTTATCCAGCCACGGAGTAGGCACTGTCGTGATAAAGAACTGCGAGCCATTGGTACCAGGACCAGCGTTAGCCATCGAAAGTGTAAATGGTCGATCATGCCTCAAACTGCGGTGAAACTCATCTTCGAACTCGCCTCCCCAAA
Source organism: Pseudoperonospora humuli (assembly GCA_003991265.1). NCBI lineage: Eukaryota > Oomycota > Peronosporomycetes > Peronosporales > Peronosporaceae > Pseudoperonospora > Pseudoperonospora humuli. The sequence goes on from NQFO01001642.1 coordinate 11,918, forward strand.
TGGATTGACCACCAGTGCCGTCCCCCAGCGGATCGCCCGTTTGAACCATAAAGTTCTTGATCACACGATGGAAAATAAGATTGTCGTAGTATCCATTGCGCGCGTGCGTACAAAAGTTCTCCACAGTCCTAGGACATTCCTTGCCGAACAATTTGAGCGTGATGTCTCCCATTGTTGTGTGCATGACAGCCGTTTCACCGAGCGCCTTAGCAGCACTAGACTCGGTAGCGACCTGAGCTTCCTCTAGCGTAGGCTTCTCGTTAAACACGTCACGACCAGTGCCAGCACCTTCATTTTCATCATCCTCCGGTTCTCGGGACGAAAAGAGGTAGAAGCGGTTGCGTTTGAATGACGTGCAGAATAGTGTGGGATCAATATTGTCCCGTTCATTAGCGGAGTCTGACATGATTTCAGCTTCGTGTTTGAGTCCAGACGCTGCCTTTAGGTGCTTTTCAAACTGCGTGTTGACCTTGGGTTTACCTTGGAATAGACTCAGACGCAAGAAACGATTGGAGCTCTCGACCTTGCCCAATACTTTTACAACCTTGTTTGTCTCGACATTCACTATCTTGATACCTGCAAGTGTGGCGTACAGAATAAAGTACCCCGACTCGTCAAAAATGCAATTGGACACGATGTCTGAGTCGGCCAGTTCCCGTTCGACAGCTGCTCGACGGCCAAAGTCAATTGCATCAAGATGTAGTGTGCCATCAGCTTGTGCATCCTCAAAGACAGTCAAACTCTCGTCGTATTTGCGTCGCATCTTGCCCGTGTTAAACCTGAACACTCGAATCTGTTTGTCCTTAGCCGTGACTACGAAGCTCTTGCCATCGAGCGAGACATCAATGGCTGTCGAGTATGTTTTGCACTTGGCCAGTTCATACAGATTTGTCTCGCCTTTAAATTTGAACTTGACCACCTTCCTGTCCGTCGGAAACTTGTACGAGTCAGCGTCCCAGTACTCGATAATACCCTTTTGGTCGGCAGAGATAACACAATTGGCTACAGGGTTAAAGGCTAGTGCTGTCACTGGTGCAGTATGTAGCTGATTGATAGTGTGCATGGGCTCGTTGGACGTTGTATAGATCCTCACGGCCGGACTGCCCATGTCAGCCACAGCTACCTTTGGCTCGATAGCCCCTTTGGTCGAGATCCAGCAACAGTCTCCAGGGATGTAAGTTACCGTTAGCATGTTGACCATGTCGAATGCTAGCACGTCGTATAACTTGATGCTACGGTCAGCCGACGTGCTGCAAAGTCGCAGACCATCGACCGACACGGCCAGGCCATTTACCTCCTGGAGATGGGCCTTGTAGTGCTTCACAAACTCAATACCTTTAGCCATTTTCTTCCAAAACTTGACGTGACCATCGATACTTGCCGTGATGACAAATTGTGTCTCTGGAGCTACCACCACGTGTGACACAGTGGCTCGGTGCATAAAGCTGCGCTCGTACATGTCTGCACTAGGTAAATTGGCCACATAGGCAGCCTCAAACATCAGCTTCTTGTGCTTTTTCTTCGCTGGTTGGGACGGTATTGGCATGGGCACTGGCCCGTCGTCATCCGAGCTGACCGCGTCATCGCGAGCGTGGAGAAGCTTCTCCGTCATGGCCAATGAATGATCCTTACCCTCTTATCCCTGAATTGTATTTTCGACCAATCGCTGGCATTTATGCTCCGTTCAAGAAAGATTAAAGATCGCATTACGTGATCTTCAAGCAAAGTCAAGGCAATGATGAAGTCGCCCCTCGCCATCTCCGTCATGGCTGCAATGTCCTGCCTCGCCGCCGCCTCTCAGACTGAAGCGTATGATTCCTTTGATCTCTTTTTGGACATGCTGATCAACGGAGAGAATGGCTCGTGTCATGGCTATGCGACCAAGGAAACGTGCGTGAAGAATCACTGCGCCTGGTGCATCTGCGCAGCCGTTCCGTCATCTTGCTACTCGCCAGAAGAAGCAGAGCAGTTGCCTCCCGCCATCTTTCAATGCGATAAGGGGCAGGAGATGCTCTCGTGGGAGCTGACGCATGTCCCATCGACTTCTGCGGAACTTGGTATCCTCTTTGAGGCCTGGAAAACTGAACACGGCAAGCAATACGACTCCCCCATTCAAAATGAGCTTCGCAAGGGTATATTCGAAGTCAATGCACGCTCTGTTGCCGCACACAACAGTAAGGAAGTCAGAAGCTTTACGATGGAGCTTAACGAGTTTGCAGACACCACGTGGGATGAGTTCCAGAGTTGGTACTTAGGAGCTCCGCAGGAGTGCTCAGCCACAACTACCGAGAACAACGTCATGTATGATGAAGTGCCGGCAGAAAAAGACTGGAGAGCTGAAGGGGCAGTATCTCCCGTGAAAAACCAGGGCAAGTGCGGCTCGTGCTGGACGTTCTCCACTACGGGATGTCTCGAAAGTCACACGAAGCTCAAACATGGCGAGTTTACGATCTTATCCGAGCAAAATCTACTAGATTGCGCGCAAAACTTTGACAATCATGGATGCAACGGTGGACTGCCGTCGCATGCCTTTGAATACGTGAAGTACAATGGGGGGCTCGACAGAGAAGATGTGAGTGATAATTTGATCAGGTCTGCGTGACAATGTACGACTGATTCTTTTGTTTACTTCTACAGACATACCCGTACGAGGCGAAAGAAGGCAAATGCAAGTTCAACACCTACCACGTTGGCGTGCAGGTGGACCAGGTAGTGAACATCACGTCGCGCAATGAGAATGAGCTAGAGGCTGCTGTGGGTTCGGTTGGGCCCGTGAGTATTGCCTTCCAGGTGGTGTCCGACTTCCGTTTCTACAAATCTGGCGTCTACGAGTCGAAGGAATGTCATTCGGGTGAAAAGGACGTCAACCACGCGGTACTGGCCGTGGGCTATGGGGTGGAGGACGGCAAGAACCACTGGATTGTAAAGAACAGTTGGGGCACCAAGTGGGGCATTGACGGCTTCTTCCAGATCGCGCGGGGTAGCAACATGTGCGGCCTAGCTGACTGTGCCTCTTACCCTCTATTGGTCTAAGATCTTCCGTCGACGGTTCTTCGTTTAATGGCGAGTTAACTTGCTACTTTGCATCGCTTTAACCGCCGTCGGACAAGATGGACTTTTTTCCGCTAAAACAAATGAAAGATCGCAAGAAATTAATCCTTGAGTGCGGTATTGTCGACATTGTCGAACTTGCAGTGAGTGTAGAGACTTCAGCAAACGCGCGTAGCACCTACATGGCATGAAGTTTGCTGTCTGAAAATCTCAAAGGGGATAAAGTTAGAGAAGTTTGTCTTTGGTATCTCTCAGTTGGTGTTGATATATGCGAGCTCTTGGGTAAGTAAACAATGTTAAGCTGGCCTGAGTGTGAGCATCATTGTCATCACTGGAGAAATCTGTCTGACAGCGGAGATGCCACCCCATGCGATCTACATAATCCCCGCATAAGCCGAAGAAATGCTCCGCTGCAACTACGCAGAGTAAGTACTGGCAACATGCTGGCATTGCTCAGGAGCGGGGAGGGACGTTTCGAAGGGCGGCGTAGAGCATAGTGGAAAGTACACAAAAGTCGTTACGAAAAAGTGTCCACCTAGGAAAAAACCTGGAGGATACCCGCAGTGCACACTGCAAGTTGATCCTGGATAGTTAGTTACGACTTTCGCTTAAACGGGCGAGAGTGGTGGCGCAACTTTCAAAACACCGAGTCTGATGTCACATTCCAATCACAGATTTGCCTTGTTTTGTCCCACTTCGTCCCCATCCATACAAACCTCACAAAGAGGATTTTACCTCCTGCTCGACAGCCGGACATCCACACCATGGCGCGTCACAACAGCTACAACAGCATGGACGAGACTATGCCCCTGAAAGGCCCGCCGTCCTCCAAGGGATCACGCCGCATCCCGCTCACTGACAATGCCAAGCGTGCACAGCGAAAGCTGCAGCTGGCCTGCGTCTGCTCGCTGCTTTTTATGTGTGCGGAAGTTGTGGGAGGTTTTGTGGCTGGCAGTCTGGCCATTATGACGGATGCCGCGCACTTGCTGTCTGACGTGGCAGGCTTCTGCATCTCACTCTTTGCTATCTGGATGGGTACACTGCCAGCCTCGAGCCGTCTAAGTTTCGGCTTTCAACGTGCTGAAGTGATTGGCGCCGTCACAAGTGTATTGGTCATTTGGGTGCTCACAGGAGTGTTGGTCTACGCTGCGGTGGAGAGGTTCATGGAGTGTCTGGAGCCTAATCCGAAGGAACACGTGAACGGCAAACTCATGTTCATCGTGGCCTGTATTGGCCTGTTCGTGAACCTGATTCTGATGCAGATCTTGGGACATGGTCATAGCCATGGAGGAGGCGGCGGCCATGGCCACAGTCACAGTGGAAACAGTCATGGTCACAGTCACAGTGGAAACAGTCATGGCCACAGTCATAGCGGAAACAGTCATGGCCACGGCCATGAAAATGGCAATAGCAGCTCAAGTAGTGACGAGAGTGAACATGGTCACTCACACGGTCACGGTCATTCTCACGACCATTCCCACGATGGAGATAAACACTTAGATTTAGAGAACGGTGAAGCCTCCAAGTTGACCATGAAGAAACTGGAAAACTTGAACATCCAGGCGGCCTACATTCACGCACTCGGTGACTTCATTCAGAGCGTCGGTGTGTGCATAGCTGGTGGACTAATTTGGTACAAGCCGGAGTGGCAGATTGCAGACCCCATTGCCACCTTTGTCTTTTCGATGCTGGTGCTAGGCACGACGGTCGGCATCGTGCGCGACAGTATTCACGTGCTGATGGAGGGCACACCCGATGGCATTCACGCCGATGAGATTGAGCGTGGTTTGCGTCACTGCTCGTCCGTTGTAGCTGTGCATGACCTGCATATCTGGTCGCTCAGCGCAGGTTTGCCGTCGCTTAGCGTACACTTGGTATCAGATGATGCTGAGACTGCACTGCACGCAGCTCAGCGCTATCTTCTATCCAAGGGCATCACTCACACTACTATTCAGGTCGAGAAGACTTCAACGATGTACCCCCGCAACTGCAATTCTGACCTCAAGTGCGGTCAAGACTCCCCGCCAAACAGCGACTAGACAAGAAATTACGTATAGTGCAAGAAATTTCTGCAAAATAGTAGCAGCAAGTAACACGGTACAAGGTATGGCTCACTACTAGCTTGGCAGCCAAAGCGCACGCTGTAGGAGCCGGTGATGAAGCTGTCGCGGAGCCGAAGAAGCTTCGGTAACACCACTGGACATAACTCATTGTAAAACTTCTGTATGTGTGAGTACTCACTAAGTTTACTGGAAGTGCCGCAACTATCAAGGACGTCCGTTCCAATGATCTTTGTGAACCAAGTAACAACATGACGGAGAGCGAGAAAACATTGAGCAAGAAGTCTTTCGAAGATCCAATCCGTCGTTAGGCAATAAATCATGTGGGCGCTTTGTACTACTGTAAGAGAAGTGTTGTCTTCGCAGCACAGAAGTGGAGACGTTAGCTGCGCCAACAGCAACGACTTGAATCGATGTGAAAAGAGAAAGGAATCTATGCGCTGAGTATGCAAGCCCATGCCTCGTGAGTGTGGTAACGATCGCGATATCGCGCAAGCGAGTATTGTAAGATGGCTGAGTTCGTCGATTTGGGCGTGGAACAAGAGTCTGAAGTAACGGCACCATTGTACACAAAGATAATTGCAGCGTCCGCTCTGTGAGATGAGCAAGCTCTGCTCAGCGTTTTCTTCTGCTCAATATGTTGGCCTCATACACGAAAAAGAAAACGCGCAAAGGCGTGGCGACGGTTCGCAAATACAGCTCGAAGAGAAAGGATAAGGCTCTGCTGCAACCACGTGAAGTGTACCGCACACCACTGGCACCACGACATAAACGCGGTCATCAACATACTCGAGCGACTCGAGCGAGGCATTGGGACACGCGGAGGCTTTCAAGAGATGACGAGATAGTCTCCAGATCTGGAAACGGAGCACCGGAAGATTGCTCAACATGAAATGCATAGCATTTCTAAATTCTGGAACAGAGCAAAGCAAATTTTTCTACACCCCATTTAGGAGTCGATTTGCAGCCGCCTCTACGTTGTTATCCGTAAATTGAAGCGCTTGTAGTGCGCTCTCTCTATCAAAGCCGAGGGCCTAGTATACGCAAACAAATTCCAGCGATTCGCCATGAGTCAATCAATTACACCCATCCAAGCTTGTGCCTCTTCTTACCATAAGCTGTTGAATCGCATCTTCAGACGGGGGCGCTGCAGCCATATGAGGAGGTAGCATACCGCCACCAGCTGCCATAATAGGACCACCACCATGCGGCATCCCACCTGCGCCCGGTAGCAGCTGGTCGCGGAAACCTTGACCCTCAACGACCGGCGCGCCCAGACGGCCTCGGTTGAATCGAGCATTTAGTCTGCGCTGCGCTTCAAGCGCCCGCCGCTGCTTTTGAAGTGCCAATACACTCGCAGGAACCACCTCAAACAATGGATGCAGTAGACCAAATATCGAGCATACAAACGATGGCAGTCTCAGCCGTGCGAGGGGCGTCGAGTAGAACAAAAGTCCTAGAACCGATCCTCCCAAAAACGGAAACAAAATACGGTAATCACGTGCCAGCAACTGATAAAGACAATAGAAATTTGTCACTTTGGTCCACAATCTCCACCTCCATAGTAAACCATTTCGTACCACCAACATGAGCAAATATGTGCCCGACTTGTCCGAGAAGTGCAGACTTCCCACACTAAATGCGCGCGGCTGGAGCTTGGGTATGCATTCTGGAAACAAGAGTTGAAAAAAGTCATCATTCTGCCCCGTCTCTCATTGCATCAAGCAGTACATGTAGCAAAACTAACTGTTAAAGTAAACAGCAAGAGCCCCGAGGACAGGGTAAGGTCCTCCTGGGATGATCGTCTCCAGCGATGATGAGGCCGACGCTAGAGCCATCAATTGCAAAGCCCCCGAAATGAGCAGCACAAAGACCACAACGCTCCCAAATTTTCGAGAGCCTAATTGCCGCTCGAGGACCCGGAACTGGAATACAACGTAGAGGCCAAGAGAGACTGCCAATCCACTACAAAGACCAAGTTAGTGATATAACAGCAACAAACAAAGACCAAAACATGGCACATACTGATGGAATGTCAGTTGGCTTGAGAGTAGTCGCCAATATTGAGAGCGAGCAAGTACTGCGTCCCTATCCAGCGCCAAGAGGTGGCCGCGGTCCAACAGCAAACTGGTGGAGCTGGCAGCGCCTACTACGAGCGAAAAGGCGTACGTGACAGGTGCGCCATCTATCAACATTGACACAGGTGAGGGATTATTAAGGGCAGAAACACGAACAAGGACGACAACGCACAAAAGCCGCGGAGGTCGACGTGCATCTTCAGTTGGCGTACTGTACTTTGGCCACGCAATGAGCAACTTGAAGTAACGAGTTGAAGTGAGCCGATGAAGTGAGATGAGTGCAGTACTGTAGCTACATGATTAAGTTCGACTAACTTCAACATTAGAAGTGCGTTTCGAAACGACTGCAAGTATCACAAAGAGACGCCACTTGAAGGCGTCTTGTAGACGCCCACTTTGGCCATCCATTCTAAGCGTTTAGTCGTCGTTATGCTCACTCGACGAGCGCCTCCAGCGATCTCAACTCGATCTCAGAGCACCAAGACACCTGGAAAGACTGTTGATAGTCCAAGTAGTAGCTCCAGCATCAATCAGCAACAAAGCAATAATGCGCATCACGTAGGACGTCCCGCTATGCTTGGACAGATCGATGCTAGACATTTGCAGGTTGGTACCAAGGTGTGGGTTGCCGATGCCACAGTTCTGTGGCGCATCGGTGAGGTACAGATGATCACTGCAGATAGGAAGACAGTGCAGGTGTATCTTCCTGATGTTGCAGACGATCAGATTCAGACCTTACGAATGGATCAGCTCTTCACCTTTGACGCGTCTCACATTGTAGACCATGCCGACGTGGCACTTATGAATAACATGCATGAAGCGCCACTGCTTAACGTCTTGCGTCAGCGCTTCGAGCGCGACGAAATTTACACGTTCACGGCGGACATTTTACTCTCAATTAATCCGTACAAGTCCATTCCATTATTGTACGATGTTGTCGGGTTTATGACGAGTCGACAGGAAGCTGCCACAGCTACTGGCGGTGACTCTACGAGTGACAGCAGCGCTCCACCACACTTGTTTTCGATTGCTGAGAAGGCATACACAGGGATGAAGGGAGTCGTTCCTGGCTCTGGCACGCCCCAGTCAATCGTTATCAGTGGCGAGAGCGGCGCCGGCAAAACTGAAGCTTCGAAATACATAATGAAATATCTTGCTACAGCAAGCAAACATGTTGCCAGCAGTAGTACGGGAAAGGCAGCAGCAGTTGCTGCCGGTGTCCACGAGCAGATTGAAGAGTGTGTCGTCCTGTCAAACTTGATTCTTGAATCATTTGGCAACGCAAAGACTTCGCGCAACGACAACTCGAGTCGTTTTGGCAAATACATTCAGATCCACTACAGCAGCGAAGGGCGTATGGCGGGTGTGTCCATTCGCCACTTTTTGCTGGAGAAAACGAGACTCGTGCGACCGGAAGTGAACGAGCGCAACTATCACATCTTCTACCAATTGCTGGCGGGGCTTGATACATTGTCAAAGTCATCATCCGATCCTGCAGATGCTGAGCGATCTCTCTTGTTGCGAAATGACGTGTGGAATTACACGTACCTTACCCGTGGTGACTGTGTAGAGATCGACGGTGTGGACGACGCCATTGAGTTCGAGCAGCTTCGACAATGTCTAGAACAGCTTGGAATGGACAATGCAAGCTTCCAGCGCCCAATGTTTGAAATTTTGGCTGCCATTCTGCACCTCGGTAACTTGACATTTGAGAGCTCGACACCCCAGGAGCCGAGCAATGCAGACGAACGCCAAGAAGACAATCTCACTCGAGTTGTGTTTCCTGAAAGTGATGCGGGTGTGAATCTGGAGCACGTGGCCATGCTGCTGGGCGTCGATGCCGCAGAGTTTGCCAACAAAATGGTGACACAAACTACAATCACTGGTCGAGGAAGTATCTTGGAGATCAAGCTTACTCCCGAACAGGCCAAGAACGCAATGGATGCCTTTTGCAAATACCTGTACGGTGAACTTTTCCATCATGTGATCGCACGTATCAATGCTTGCGCCAAGCAACAGACGTATCTTATTCCCACTGCTGGTACCGAAAAGAAGACTCTGAAGTCTCGTGCTCAAGGCGATGTAGCAGCTCCACGTGTGGCTCCGTTCATCGGAATTCTTGATATCTTCGGCTTTGAGGTGATGAAGCGCAACAGCCTCGAGCAATTGTGCATCAACTTTACAAACGAAACTCTGCAGCAGCAATTCAATAAGCACGTGTTCGTATTGGAGCAAGAGCGATACGCTCGCGAAGGCATTGCGGTATCTCCAGTCGAGTTTCAGGATAACCAGCGGTGCTTGGACCTCATTCAGAAACCACCTCTGGGTTTGTTGCCTCTTCTTGAGGAGCAAATGCTGCTCAAGCGGAAGACCACTGATAAGCAGCTTCTTACAATTTACCATGGGAATCATCTCGACAAACATCAAAGTTACGCGAAGCCACGTTTTGAGTGTGACGAGTTTATCATTCGCCATTACGCAGGAGATGTCATCTACGACATCCACGACTTTATTGCCAAGAACACGGACAATCTGCACGATGACTTGCTAGACTTGCTGCGCCGTAGCTGTCAGCCACTTCTCCAAGCGATGCTCAAGGCCCCTGCATTAGCTACGACTGGAGGAGCTGCTACGAAGCGCGGAGGACCAACAACGCCAACAGGAGGGATACACAAGCGTACACAGAGTACATCGCTCACTGGAACAACAACAGTGTCAAGCCGCTTCCGCATGCAGCTGGCTGAGCTCATGGAAGTTCTGTGGAGCACGACGCCCAGCTACATAAAGTGCATCAAACCAAACAACCTCAAATTTCCTGGAGGTTTCAGCTGCGAACTCGTCCGTGACCAGCTAATTTACAGCGGTGTACTGGAGGTTGTACGGATTCGGCAGGAGGGATTCCCGATCCGCAAGCAGTTCAATGTCTTCTATGAGCTCTTTTGGCCGCTAGTAGTCGCAAAGTATGATGTAGCAACCACGAGGAGTGACACCAGTAAGATTCGAGAGGCATGCGAGACTATAGCTCGTGACTGGCTCGAGGACAAGGAAGTCGTATGTGACGCTGATCCGACAAAAGACATTGATGAATCACCAGAAGTCGAGAAGGATGAAGCTGAGGCAGCACCCTCGTGTCCTCCCGCGCGTCAAATTTTTGCTATGGGAAGGAATGAGATTTTTCTGCGCTACGGACAGGTGGAGCGTCTGGAAGGTTCACTAGCTCTTCTTCGACAAGAAAGTATCGTAGTGCTGCAGTCCAAACTGGTCCGCGCTCGCCTTGCATTTAAAAAGTTCCATATGCTGCGCCAAGCGACATTGCGGTGGCAAGCGCTGTGGCGGATGCGAGTCGAGCGAACAAAGTATCGAAACCAGCGAAGTGCTGCCATTAAGATTCAAGCAAACGTTCGTACCTTCCAGCTCACCAAGTTGTATCAAAAGAAGAAACGTGCGGCTAGTCTGATGACTCGTGTGTCCCGACGATATGTCGCGCGTTGTAGGTTCCTGTGTTTTGTCAAGTCGACTCGAGCGGCTGCCGAGATTCAACGTCATGTGCGAGGTTTCATGCTGCGCACTGCCGCCGAGCGTGAGCGAAAATTGCGTGGCCGCGCTACACTGAGTTTGCAGTCGTGGCAACGCATGCATGTACATCGACGTGTCTTTCTTATCCAGCGACGTGCAGCAATCCGAGTTCAAACGAAATACCGGACTCGTACTCAGCGTCGCCTATTCCTGCGCGAGAAGAAAGCTGCCATTGTGCTGGCAGCTTGCGTGCGTCAATTTCTACAGCGGCGGCGCTTTCGTCAGCTGAAAGCTCGCATAGTGAAGGTTCAAGCATTGGTGCGAAAATGGGAGGCACGTCGACGCTTTGTCGCTTTACGGTGCGCAGTCGTTTGCCTTCAGAGTTTACTTCGCCAGCGCTTAGCACGACAAGTGTTTACCACCCGAAAAGCTGCGGTGGCTCACCTTCAGCACGCTATGACGGGATGGATTGCGAGGTGCCGCTTTGTCACGCTGAAGCAAAGCACACGCCGATTACAGAGCTTTCTAATGAGCTGGTTGCTGTGCCGGCAGTTCCGACGTGCTCGTATGGCCTCAAGAGACATTCAAAAAGCTTGGCGAGCACATGACCGGCGGGTGAAGTGGGAAGCAGATGTAGCTAGCGTGTTTATAAGCCATAGTCCGACGGCCCGATCTTCGGGAAGTGGATTGTCGAACACGTGGACCCACCACACACGCATGGAGGACTCGGATCGTCGCATGGACAAACTGCGCAATCAGCCAAATGTCTTTTTCACACTGCAGCCACGCGCTTTTGGCTATAACTCGCTGTTCCACGAGGCTGCAGCATGTGGCGATTTTCATGTTGTCAAGTATATGCTGAAAGAACACTCTGCCAAATCGCTGCTTACACTGAAGAACGGACGAGGTTTTACGGCCTTCCACGAGACTTGTGCTCATGGTCAGCATGCTATGGTAAAATTCCTTGCATTGCAAGTGACACCAATTGTGATCACTCAAACACACGAAGCACCTGAGCGCGTTATCAAGATGGCTGCAATTGAAGAACCGGAGCAGAAGGGGGCCGAGGCGTCAAGATCCGATGAGATCGACAACCAGCAATACGAAGGAAGCTATGAATGCGAAGCAGTTGAGCGGACTGTTGTCTATAGTGGTTATCTTCGCAAACGGCGTGAAGTTTCACGCTGGATGTGGCGATACGTAGTACTCAGTGTGACGGCAGACAAGCAGGATCACCCGCGGCTTGACTATTACCGAAATGGTCACAAGGCCACACTGGCAGGTCCCAGTTCGCGGCAGATTGACTTGGCCACTGCTCTGTTAAAGACAAGTGTTGACTTGCCTTTTACGTTCGAGCTGCACTCTCCTCAACTGCTGAGCAGCCGCAACAAGGAAGGCCGGCTGTACTTTGCGGCATCAGGTGCACTGGAAATTCAGTGTTGGCTTGCACATTTACGTAATAGCATTCCTAGCAGCATTGAGTCAAGGGTGTTTGCTATGCACCGGTCTACACAGAGCAATCAGCTTGAATTTGTCAACTTCAAGGCCCGCCAGGAAGTCTGCAATCTAAAGACTTCATCACCACGTCAGGAGACACCATTGCACTTGGTTGCTAGCTGCAACAGCCTCGTCATTCTAGCAGCAATTGATACTCAAGATCCTGGCCACGACAAGAGCAACACAAGCAGCGACATTGAGCTTGACGTTTCCATCGTCTCAGCAACTTCCAAGTCAAAGTCCAGATCCCTGTTAGATGTTGAGCTAGAGCTTGTAAAAACGACACAGTGGTTGCTGGAAAATGGAGCTGACATCAACGCGATGACAACGCGACAAGAAACTCCACTGCAGTTGGCATTGCAAGCCGGACACTTGGTATTGGCGAAGCTGCTCCTGGACCGCGGGGCGCTTGCTTTAGGTCTCTCCGAGCCACAACTTATGCTGGTGCGCTGCTTGAAGGCTGACTTGGCGAAAACTGCTATCACAAGCATCTCATCAGCCGCGTCCGCATCTGCAAGGGTCTCTTATGCTCCTCAGTCACAAGGTAAAGCGACAAACGCGTTGTTGGCGGCAGGAAATGCTTTTCTAAAGCTACCCAACAGACTCGTGCGACATATGAGTACGAGCGAGGAAGAGCTTCCTTTACTTTTCCTCGTCAAGCAGCCAGGGACAGTACTTCACAGCTCGTACGTGTCACTCTTTGTAGAGCTCATTGGGCTGAATGACGCACTATCACTCGGGAATCGACGACCGCGAATAGTGATCTCAGTTATGGACAGACTGCATAACCTAGTTGAAATGCGGCAGCAGGTATCAGTGCAACCCGTGGCGGCGTCAAACGCTCTCCTTTGGGGTTTTACCTGGCATATGCAGACGCCACTAGAGAACTTGCCTCACGGAGCCTGTGTCGTATTTGAGCTCGCCACCACGTCCTCAGTACCGGTATCGCCAACCGACGATCGTCCTGCATCCACAACACTTGGTGCTGGCGTCCTTGTCCCTGAATGCTGGACGTATTTGCAAGTCGACCAGCGCACAGCCAACAGCGCTTCTGTCACCGCTGAAATGTACAAGTACCCAGTGAATTTGTCTTCGCAGCACACTCTGCATCGCGCCGACGCTTTCCTCGCGGGTGAAATGTTAATTTCTCAGGCTCTAACGTAAGAAGCGTACAAACATGTCACGGCCATAAGTGCATCAACCCACACATGGATAAGAAATAATAACCTTAATCAAAGCAAAATACGCGGCAATCTATTGGAACGGGGAGAAGTAGAACGTGTGTCCATGAGGACACATATACTGGCCAGCTTGACTGCCTGGGGGCATCTGCACGCGCGTATAGCAAGTGGGGCATTGACGCATAATGGGTCTGGGTCCTGAAGTCATCAAAGCTGCACTACCTCCTGTAAAGCTAGGATGTAGCCCATGTGAATTACCCATGGTCGGCGGCATACGCAACTGGAAAAGGTGGCCATTGGGACATTGGAGCGTGCCGCGTGCCGTAGTACTCACTAGACAGCGAATACGACATGTAGGGCATTCTACTACCACATTGCTTCTTGCAGCTGCCGCTGCTGCTGCCGCTCGAGCACGTTCCTGTGCTGTGGGTGTATGTGCCAACGATTGTCCACACCCGTCACAGAATTGTCCTCCCGATCCTCTTTTTCCACAGTTTGTGCCTATAATTCCATCAGCATATCATTTAGCGGCACATTCTACTTGTCCCGAACAAAATAGCTCCGCAATGAGGTCGTTACTTACAATATGGGTGGGCTTTCACCAGCCCCTCGGTCTGCTCGGGCCACTCTGTCTGCGTCTTGCGGCAGATCGGGCACTTGTCCGAGTTCGCCTCATCATGATTGACATTCTCCAGCAGGCAGCTGAAGTGAAAGCGGTGGCCACACTCGGCTGTGAACAGCGCGCGTCCCAGTTCCAATTCGTCTAGACAGATGACGCATTCGGGGGCGTCCTCCATTACGGCTAGCGGGACTCTCTTGCTGTTGCTTGAGGAAGGTACAGGCTCAGCGGACAAAGGCGCTGCAGGTGCAGGACTAGGTGTACTGTTAGAGTATGCAGCACGGTGCAAAGGCCGCCGACGCGCCTCCACATCGCTCCAGCGCCGTACTCGCACTACCATATTGGGAATACGACAAAGGAAGAAAAGGTGCTTGGAAAAAAACGCCAGTATTTACTTTCCTAGATATTTTTGCTTTACTAAATACAAATCTAGAAGCTAAAATGGAAGTCATTCAGTTTGTGCCTATCGCATGTCTTTTGTTCATCATAGTCATTTGGCAAAGATTCAAATTACCTCTTACCATCAGCTCGGATAAAACGCACATTTTTGTCAGGAAACCGCAAGCGACATTGACTAACTTGGCGACATGCGGATGTTCCATGGATGCCATCATCCCAATGAGTCAACAACATGTGAAATACTGCGGCGTGTTTTAGGCAGACGCATCGCAGCTCGTCGAATATTGTAGAGTCCAAAATAAATAGCTGTCGTGGGGCTCCGTTTACTACGTCGCACATGCAAACGTGGTGCATAAAACTCTAGACGGCTTTCGGTTTATGACAGCTTATCGAGAAAAACTTTCATAAATTTGCTTCTACAAATCCATATGCAGTGTCAAAAGCGGTCGTTTTGACGATGAGAGAAGCTGGCACTGTGCGTAATGCGTGCACAGCCATCGTCGTTGCGATGCACGTCACTACGCTTGCTCGAGTGTACAGCACGTACTTTTACACGGGAAAGAGGATTATATTGCCAATTCAGACAACGTTACTCCTCCATGCACCAGTAACGGCCGCTGTCAGACTTGCTTCTGCTCGGTATTCAGATCTGCCCTGGGTGACTATTTTCCACCGTTGTCTCTAAACGCGTACCTCACTCTTGAGCAGTGTCAGCATGTTAATGAACATGTTCCCGGTACTGCGCGCACTCCACGTGGTTGCAGCATTGCACCCTATTCTTCGGCAGCATTGCGTTCTCAACATATCGACAAGACATAAGCGCTTGGTGGCATTGCGACCAGAGCTTGCTCGTCCTAAAATCGTCCATGAACACCGCTATTGCAACAGCTATTCCAGCCTTTTCATCGGGTTGGGTGTGTCCTTGATGTCATCACGCAGACTTCAGTCTCCGTACACTACGTCTTCTTACTCACAGTCGAAACGATGCGCTTCGCTATCGCATCGACTGCCAACCGCCTGCGCTGAACTGCAGTAAGAGCTTCGCGTCGCTCCAAAAGTACTGCAACCGCTCCAGATATCGTGCAGCTCGCGGTATTCTCTGGTACTATGGATGCCGTTTCTCTCAGCCTTCGTTTCCGCGCATAAAATTATTTAAAGTCAACCATATAACGGTAATTGCGTAAAGTCGCTTGCACGATGTCGCATGCTTCGTCTGCAAAATTTGGCGCGTACGATCCTTCTTCTACTTCTGTTTTCGCTTCTTTCCATAGCATTATCGACAGCGCGGCCTACGTCTGCAACTGATGCTATGGACATTATAAATATCGCTCTCGAGGCATCGGAGAATGTGCAGATTAACGAGATGCTCTAAATCTGTTTCAGTGCATGAATACTGCGTCAGATCTCGTCTTGGAGAAAACGGTCAAGGTAGATCGTCATGAGTCAACACATGACGCTACCGTAGCCCTTGCCCTCCTCAAAAGAGTTCTTCATGGTCGTGACAGAACACTTTCTGTTGCGGCTTGCACTCCGTCAGCTTCAACAAACTTTGCCTAATTTTTACTTCACTGATCTTGAGTCTCTTCAAAGATCTACCGCTTGTTCGAACACCGGCGGATATTCTTGGGCTTCATATCCGACGGCGTAAACCGCTACAGTCACCCCTGCATACTCTAGGCATACTTGCGTCTCCACTCATAAAAATTGGTGCTCGACAAGCACGATCTATGTACATCAACACAATAACAATTTCTACGCCCAGGGTAGAGTGGCAATCAGTCTTGACCCTTGTTTTCAACACAAGATCCAACGCAGCGCTCATGCGCTGAAACAGATTCAGAAGGAGGCCTGGCATCTGGTCAGTCTCCACACGCTTCGATTTCTGGAAAACAGTCTCTCTTTACCTAACTTCACCAACAAGATCTTCTTTGACCACTGTTGTTCGGGCGTGGCGTCAACTCCTCAGACGCGTCTCATCGTAGAAAGGAAGCTCAATTTGTGGAAAAACGTCCGTGTGTATCAGTCACAGAGAGCACAACACGGACTCGTTGAAGTCTATAATCTCAATGGATGCTCTCAACTCGAATACGAACTTTGTGAGCAGACGCTGGCAAACGCTGGCGTGATGATTCGCGAGTGCTACGTGCTGATCACATTTGAAGGGCTTGGTAGCGATCTCATTAAGACGCAAAAGAGGGAGAAAGAAACCTCGCGAATGCGATTATGGACGCGTATAAGAATACCAACGAGTGTGGATTGCATGGCAGACTGCATTAAAAAATGGTTTGGTAGTCTGCGCTCGATTCCTTTGAAGTTGAGAGGAAGATAGCGGAGGGGCCTAACGAAAAGAAAGTCCAGGCGTTCCCGCTGTTTCCTGTGTTCACGACTCACACGAGAGCGCATATCAAGCTCAATGCGACTACTCCGTATGGTTTCTACGCGCGCATCAAGAAGCGAGTCGAGGGCTATAACTAGTATCTTCCTGTAGTATCGCTGTCGTTGAAGTCTTTTCAAGAGTTTTGGATGGTTCTTAGTTTGAGACCATGCGTCTAGGTAGTGATACCAAGAAGAGCGAGTTCGTGGAGGTGACAGTGGAAGAGAAGTACTAGTACGCTAATCGCCTCTTTGCTTATCAAGTAACGAGCGACGGACACGATGCGTCAGTTTTACTATCTCGACCACAGACGGAGGGCGAGAAGAGGATAGACACGAACTCTTCCAAGTGTCCATTGATGCCTCCTGGAATCCCTTACAAGACGTCGTCACCGGACTTGACCCTGGGATGCGGTCGCTGTGTACTGCTGTGAGAGAAGGTCCTTTATTCACATCAAGGTTGGCGCTATGAAAGGAGGTCGAAAAAGTGGAAGAAGGATCGTCCAGTCTGGATTCGCCGATCCTCGCCACCCTAGCGTCATTACGAGCGCGATATTGAAGGAGTTCCGTCAACATCAAACGATTTACTGCTTATAACGAGGTCGGCACCCTGGTTACGAGAAGAGCCTTGCACAGACGCCAGTGAGTACAGCGTAATTCAGCATTCTCCCGCCATTGCGATTGCGTCAAGAGTGTTAGATACAGGAACTTGAAAGGATCGGTAGTTTTCACAAGCAGCCGTTTAGCTTTACTTGCGACATCGTGCTTTCTTCGACGATGCAAAACATCCGCATGCACAATAGAGAAGTCTAGTCACTAATGCATAGGAAATCATAATCGTGAGCATGACGTGCGTGGCGTTCAGGGACTAGCGATGGTGGTGTTCATGGACGAGTTCATGACGAGCACCAGACGGTTAGATAACCTACCCCTACGCAAGACAAGATGCAGCGGAAGAGAGGATGCGCAAAGGTGTGGCGGTGGCGGTGAAGGTGACCGGAGATATCCCGCAAAAGCCGAAGAAATGCTTCAGAGTGCTCCGCTGCGACGCAGAATGCAGTACCAAGTACTGGGTCGCGATGTGAACGCTGCGATCAGCATTCTATCCTGCCTATGGGCGAGCTGTACGGAGAGTGACGCATGGAGGCGTTTCGGAAGGTGGACGCGTAGCGAAGAGTAGTAGAAGTAAGAGTGGTCACGAGAAAGTGTCCATCTAGGAACAAACCCGGATACCGTGCTTACATGGCAGACAGGCAATCTCGGAATGTGAAAAAAACGAGTAGGGTAGGGGTAGGCAAAAGTAATGTTTTGTACCGTGTCGTACGTAGTACACTGCCGGGCGACTTTAGAGCTCAGAAACCAACGAGCTGGGTAGGAACCAACCTGATTAGACTATGGGCAGCAGCATATCTGCGTGCGGCTTGGGCACTAGCGGCAGCGGCGACGTTCCACAACGGGTGCGTGTATACGCATCTTCACGCAACACGTCTACTACTAACCACTTGTCTACTATCTCCACGAAACACAGCGCCGCCAAAGCAAAGACTTTGCTCGAGACTTCGACCGGTTGGCAACTGAGCGTAAGCACTCCCTGTCTACGACGACGGATTCTTCGGTGACCTCCATTCTGTCAAACTCAGAGCAGCTCATACCGGACGCCTTCATGCCTAAAGACATTCAAGTTTTGTCGCAACGCAGACAACGCCAGCGCCACCACAGCAAGAACTCGTCGACGGGGTCGTCCCAAGTCAGCAACTCATCGCATCGGGGCTTAAGCTATGCGCAAGTCGTGCGCGCCAACACTACAGTGGACAGGTGCTCTGCCAGTGCGAACAAGAAGCTTGGTTTCGGCATCAAGACGGCATCTTCCAGTTTCGGCTACAGCGACGACGAAAGCATTAACCCCACGGTAGTGTCCAGTCGAATTGTCGACAACAGTGGTGGACTATCTGCTCAGGAGCTTCGAGTGAAACGAGACAGTCAAGGATGCATAAAATGTAGGTAAAGTTGGTAACAATGTACTAGAGGAAGTGGTGGTGGTGTATACGCAAAGGCGTTTTGCGGCGTCGCGGATGTCTGTTCATCTTTAATAAGCGTTTTTGTATCAAGTCTCAGGTGTTGATGGCAGCCTTGACCTTCTTGGCCTTCCGTCTGCACTCTCGGTAAGCCTCGCTCTCCCTCTCGCACTCTTCTCCATCACGTAAGCCACCGCTCTCGGCGGTCTTTGCTTCCACGCACCTGGACACACAAACGTTTAAGATTCATCTCCAAAAATCTTTTTCGTAGCAGAAGCGTAGCACTCACTTCACGTAGGACTCCATCTCATCTGCACACGGGTTCGCGATTGCTGGCTTGGACGCTTGGACGCCCATTACGGTGTGCCCAAAACATAGGGTTGATACAAAGAGGGTTAGGTGAGAGACTCGCTTACGGGCGGTTTGTACACCCGCCGATACACCAATAACATGCGAATTGAAGTGGTGCGAGCACCTGAGCCTCTAAGCCAGGCTGAAGCAATCGATAGGCTAGGGAAAAAGTCTGCCATCGTAGGTGATGATGTCCATCCTCCACCGTTGACATTTTCAGTGATGGGCAATCTTCATTAATGGTTCCATCTGAAACAGGCTCAGGCTCTCTCCCATGAGATCACCTCGGCAAATCTGTTTGCGATGCAGACGGCAGTCGAGCAGCAGCAGGCTTTGATCCTCGCTATCGACGCTGACGACAATGTCGTGGGTTTCCTGAAGACTGGAGTCAAACACCTGTTCTACGTGGTAAACATGTCTAACAATTACCAAGTAATACTGAACGCTCACGTTTTTGAATATGAACGCTGTAGAGCCGTACAGGTGTATACATTGAAATGGATCCAATCTGCGTGCTCGACTTTTACGTCGATGAAGCTTGGCAGCGTCGTGGCGTGGGTTTACTGCTCTTCCAGCGCCTTCTACAAGAACAGAGCGTCACACCTGCTCAACTTGCCTACGACCGCCCGTCTCCCAATCTCTTTGCCTTCCTAACGAAACACGCTGATCTGACCGAATACTTTCCGCAGCCAAATCGCTTCGTCGTTTTCGATGCGTATTTTCAACCTTGTCAGTAGGAGACATGAACGATAATGACAAAAGAAACTATATGCACGATTTCGACTTACCAGATATGCTGCACGGCATCACTCTTCAAGGGACGCCAAGAACGCCTTTACCTTGGTGTCGGCATCGCTGGAATTTTTATCCGTTTCCGATGAAGCAACTACCACCGCGTTCTTGGTAATCTGATCGTCGCCATCATTTTCCCCAGTCTTCTCGGTGATCTTAGCCTTCTTGCTAGAGAATATTGCTTCTGTGACCCTTTACATTTGACTTGTAAGCACTGACTTGCCTGCACCCTTCCAGCTCAAACAAACTTACGTGATAATAACTCCCGGCTTGACTTCGAAGTGATTGAGCTGTAGCAAAGTATGATATGCGTACTTAGCAACATGCATCGTGGTGATCACGTACCCAATGCAATGGGCAGCGGCTTCACCCTCTCAATAGCCTTCGTCATTGTGGCGCGCGAGCCAAACGTCACCACTGCATCACCCTTTAGTCCTCCCCTCTCATTTTTGTAGAATTTGATACGCCGCACTTTGCCGAGCTTGGCGCAGACACCCTCTGCAGATTCCAGCACAAAAGCAGAGCGTCAGTGTCTTACTTCAGCGAGAACCATTCTAGCTCGCAGGCAACAGACCGAGTTGTCTACAGGCCATATACGTCGTGAGGCCGGTAACATAAACGCTGCTGTTACTTTTGGGACCTCCTGGCAATGGCGCCGATTGTTTAACACTCATGGAAGAGCCGACAGAGGAGGCCAAAAGCTTGTCAACCTCCTGAGAAGCCTCACGTTCGTCCTGTCTGTAGTTCAGGAGCACGTGTCAGAAAATAAACGCAAATAGTGCTGTCGAAGCGGAAACAACACTGACAGCCGGATATACTCGAGGTTCTTTACGCGAGCGCGCTCGATCCGCTCAGCCTCTGCGTCCATTGTTTGCTATTGAGATGGTAAAGAACGTTTAAAATGCACCGTAATGTTTTATAAAGTTTAGAAGTGTCGAAGAGTCCAGTAACTCGATGAAGAATCTTTCCCCTGCCTTTCTGTCCATGGTCGTTGTTTAACCACTAAAAATCGCCTTGACCGCTTTGGCTAAAACCCTCACCTCGTATCACTTACCTCTGAAGCAAGGACACCTTATGGCTCCGAGCAAAGTGAACTGACTTCCCCCAACAGAACTTTTTCCATCATTGCGAGGACGCTCAGTTCCGTTTGCGAAAATATACGCGATATCCATTGGCTCTGGACCATCGTGCGGATCCCTTGGGTATCTTGGTGACTTGAACAAAAAATCTGGAACTTGGCTTGTTTGATGCTGCTGCCTTCCTGCATTGCGCGACTGATGGCTTCTTCCAGTGTTTTTGAATATTTGCAAAACAGTTGGTTCCGCACCGAACTGTCGTTCAAACCCGTCATGAGCGTGACGACTTGGATCTGCGCATCAAATAGTTCGTCCACGACATTAAAGACCAAGTTACGATCTTGTTAAGCGATCAAAGCGACCTCGACGCAGCTTCAAGAACTCAGCGCGCGCACGGAACTCACTCTGCGGTAGATTAAGAGTCATTTTGAGCTCCATTTCGAAGTTCTCATAGCTGGAAAAGCCCAGACAATCGCTTTCAACTACTCATAAAAAGACAAATGAGGAAAGTTCTCATTTGTCAGCTTAACATTTTCCTGTACTGTTGGATTGAGTGGCACTTCAACTACCTCCATGTTCACAGATATAGACAAGAGTCGGTCTTACCCATGGACCCTCGAAATGTCTAAGATCACTTTGCGTTCACTTCACTAGATAACTGAAGGGACTACTCGAAGAGCAATATGTTTGAACGAATGCAAGGTTTCATCGGAGAACTGGCCGTAATCAGTCTAATCTAATCGACATCTCCTGAAGATTTAAAGAATGCTGCAGTTACATTCATGCACCACGAGATTATCGAGTCTCGCAAACTGGTCACAACGCCTGATTTGTATACAAAGACGGTGCTTTGAATTCAACACGTCTCCGTACTTTAACAGAGTTACGAGCCTCTTTTATAATAGTTTGCTTAGTTGAATGTAGAAGTGGATAACAGAAAACTCCGTCACCCCGCTCAGCAAGTATCGTTCGCAATGTCCAACATTGCGGGTCGTGTAAAAGGCTGCGGTGTAATATGGCGCTGTTCACAAATGTCGCCATTCCACGACGCACACGCTAATCGCGTTTGACGAGGCATATATCGTAAATGCAAGAGAGAAAGCGAAGAAATTGGAGATCTATGAAGTAAACATTTGACTGCTTTTGAATCAACAATGGATCCAATTATTGTTCCTATCAATTACAACGCGCTTTGTCATTCAAAACGTATGCTTATCATCGCAGACTCATCTCGCTACGACCACCACCCACGTTCTACGTCCTACGCCTCACGTCCGCTCAATGTAGTCGGTAGACTGGTGTGGCCACCCCCCGTGTTTTGTACAAACCGCGGTAACTACTAGTCGTTGGTATTG
>NQFO01001643.1:0-19689 GCA_003991265.1 Pseudoperonospora humuli
ATAGTTGGTGAACAATGAGAGATCGAACAAGAAGTTCTCCACGAGTCCTATGCTTTCTCCCGGATACAGGTCAAACGCCATCTTTGGACTAGATCTCGAAATGCGGGCAATGTGTGATGCTGTAAGAAATGTCGTTTGACCACACCAACAGTAGACCGTGCCATCGACATCGACATTGACAAAAGCGAACTATGAAGATCAAGAGCAATTTCCCGTGCTGGATACAAAAAGCGAGCCTCCTAAGTGCCGTAGTGACTGCAATATCACGTAAGCGACTACGACAACAAACTGTCGTGTACAGATGAGCTCAGCCGATTTCAGGCGTAGAACCAGAGAAAGAAGAAACCGCGTCCAGAGTACACTARRRYTATWGCAATGATGCYGTYRTTCAATGCCACAAGCTACAAGACGTATGTGAAGCGGCTGCAATCCTTCTGAAGCAACGCTATTGCTGACAGTTTGGTGCAGTCTGACCGTTCCTGAAGTGAAAGTGGAAGCTCTTTCTGAAGTGTATAGCTTGCGTGACGGTCGATGCGATAGCGAAGTGCATTGTTTTGATGGCGAGGAAAACGACATGAGAACCTTATGGACACTAGAGCAGACGCAGAGACATCAAAGGACATGTGTCCAGTCGAAGCAGACGTTGGTCTCTATGGACGAACGAGTTCAGTACAATCAAGCTTGACTCACGATGTCCTCCCAGACTTCCAGCCACTTGATGTGTTCATCTTATGGACGACACGAAGCTGTCGACGAAGAGAAAACACAAAGGTGTAGTGCTGGATCCTCAAGTACACGAGAGAGAATGTCATGAAGTGCTCTGCTGCGTCACGTCAAGCGCAACACTTAGGGTGTTGGGACCCGACGCGAGCGCGGCTATCACATGTCGGAGCTGCTCAAGAGAGAAGTGATAGGTCAGGGATTGTTGACTATCTACGTTTAGCGAGTTTGTATAGAGTATGTTTCACTGACAGCATCGATGCTTACAGTATTATAGAGGATAAACAAGTGAAACGATTTTAGCAAGGAGCCTTTAAAGGATTCAAAACAGCTAAAGCAACGTTAGTGCAACCCATCTGTGTTATGTTTGCAGGATCTCACAACATCTACGCATTTCTGCACGGACGCTAGAAAATTCGCGGCGGGCGGTGTTTTCGCTCACGAAATAAACGATGTAGAGCGACCAATCTTCTACACAAGCCAAAAGATTATGTCGGCTGAATCAAACTATCCCACTCAGAATGCAGTGCTTGTGGTAATCGTACACGCATTATCAGCATAATGCTACTAGATATGGAAACGAATCACAAGTGCCTTGAAGGCCTCTTCACGCACTAATAGCAAATCGGTGCTTAGCGCGTTGATATGATATAATTAGCCCACTTTTTCACGTTAGCCAGAAGCAAACAATATGAAAGCAGATGCCTTAAGCAGACAAGTAGACTTACAGCCCTAAATTCAGCATTCTCGTTATCTCAGCATGACGAATTTCAACGATTCTTTATTTCATATGGAGGCCGTCACTAACAACGAGTTGATCAAAGCAATTAAATTTTTGTACACCAATGAATGCTAAACCGAATCCATGATTGCTGCAATCAAGAGGCGCTTGGAGACAACAAAACCTTGCATCAAGAAGCAGCAATGCAAACGATATCGAAACTGATCAAAAGTGAACGACTTGCTTTGGTAGCAATTTGCATTGAATGAATATGAAGTGCCAAATTTTAAACGATTCGACAGCAGAGTGCTACTTAGAGAACTATAGTGGACATCTGTGTGCAGAACGTATTAGCACGACGCTGGTACTCGTCTAAGATGTATACATCAATTTCCAGTGTGAAGCGTGTCGTCGAAACAAGCCACGATTGATGAAGCCATCAGGATTGATGACACCCTTGACATATTTCAACGAGCGAAGGATGTCAATTTTTACCAATTTTACACAAAGTCCCACGAAGGATGGTGTATGTGGCACACATGCAATGCAGTATAGGTGACTATCATCGGTAGCATACCGGTAATACCCTCTATACCCACAAGTATAGATGACGTCATCAGATGATGTCATAGACTATTATTACGACACAGATAGTGCGTGCATTTTTATGGAATAATCACCACTGGTCGCAAATCAGTGCGGAATGATGGTTCCTGCTTTTCGAGAACTGGACTGCCCTCTACCCCGAAACACTCATAAGAAGAATATACTCATTCGTCATGCCGACAGCTTCCGGCACTACTGAGCCAAGCGGCACGTCAACTTCCTCCATGTTCACAGAGAGAGACGAAATTCGGTCTTGGACAAAAATTCGAAGTACCTAAAGCCGTTTCTGTTTCATTTCACTGGATCGCTACAAGAACTGTTCCAAAATCAAACAAGAGTAATGGGGTGCTTTCCACAACACTCCCCACTTCACGACACACACGCTTAGGGTGCTTGAGAAAGCAGAAACCGCGACTTGGAGAGAAGAGGAGGGGTGACTTCTCCTCTTTCGTTAAACCTCTTCACTTCTTGGCAAAACTCTGTAAAGTTTATAGTGACAAGGTCAAAACTTGCTCATCTCTCTGGAATGGTGCGATCATCCGCATCACGGATCACTCCAGACTTTAACACATAATCATTGGGGTAGTAGCCGAGTCTGACTGGCATTCTCACTTCCACTTTCATCATGAAATGAGCAAGTGATCCAAAGGATTGTAAATAACGCTCACTGTGAAAGCGAATGCGCATAACTTCGAGCTTTTTGACGTAAACGCACTCAAGAAATAGCGCGTGGGGACTCGGAGCTTAACAAGGAGCGGTTTCTTCATTGGCATCCAATCACCAGCCGTAATAATTCAGATCAAACTTTTACGAGCAAGTGTAAGAGGGCGCTCTTCACAATAGTTACTCGAACACGGCATACACGCTTACGCCTCTTGAGGAAGCGTTTCCGACTTGGAGGGATGAAGACTTGTGCTCTTGAGGGTAAATTTGCAGCTGAATTAGAATACTGTTATCGTTCCTGTCGCTACTAATAAGTTGCCATAAGGGCTCCTAGAGGTTTTATAGATAAAACCTACACATGCAGAGATAACACTTACTTACCAGATACATAAAACCTTGGGTACACTCGAGGTTCAACCTAGGGAGCTTGAACTTTAGGTTATGTGAGAAACTCCCAGTGAAGTGATTGGCTCACGCTATCACTTTAACCCGCAGTGACACGTCGCATGCGTCACCAGCGAGGCTCCTCGAATCAGGAGTCATTATTGTGCACTGATTCGTACAGAAAACCTTTATGACGTCATCAGATGACGTCACACGTGCATGCAGGGACTTGTTGTACCGTAATCGCTTTGGCTTTTGCCTCTGCAATGCGTGCTGAAGGTGGTGTGTGACGCACACAATCTTGCAAACCGATCCACCTTCATGAAATGGCTAGTTAAGGACCATTACAGTCTATAGTGAAGAAGGCGACGTTGATATTGCTGCTCACATGAAGATTAAAGTTTTTAAGTTAGCTAAAGACTTGATATCTTTGCCACCATTAGCAAGAAGACTCCAACGAAAGGCGATGTTGCACAGATGTGTGTGATCGTCGAAATGATTGAAGAAGGCTTCGCCAACATAGCACCGAGAACGAATGTGTTGGACAAAAAGACATGAAAGGAAAGGTTCGAGGAGCAGTCGTAAGATGTCCTTACAAAGAACCCCGTGTATGCGCTTGCCAAAGAATTTGAAGACATTTTTCCTAACAAAGTGCTGGACACATTGCCATTCGATAGAG
This sequence comes from Pseudoperonospora humuli, assembly GCA_003991265.1. Lineage (NCBI taxonomy): Eukaryota > Oomycota > Peronosporomycetes > Peronosporales > Peronosporaceae > Pseudoperonospora > Pseudoperonospora humuli. The sequence continues at coordinate 3,774 of NQFO01001643.1, forward strand.
GCATTTGTCATGAGATTGATATACTTCCTGGTACGAAGTACTGCATCACAAGACAGTGGCCCTTTCGAAAAGAACAAGTCGAAGCAATCGACGAGTTCTTTGCACAACGTGCTAAGGCTGGGCATGTGCGGGAAAGCAAGTCTCCGCACTGCAGCCCCACTTTCTGTGTGCAGAAAGTAAGTGGTGGTTGGCGCATCGTTCACGCATTTAGCAAACTAAACGACGCGACAATTCCAGCCCAGACTCCGGTTTCACGCAAGGTTATGATCCTTGATGGAATGGTTGGCAGCACCGTCTTTAGTGCTATCGATCTGGAAGATGGATTCTATCCGATTCGAATGCAGGAAGACGATGTCCCACTGACCACAGTAAGCACCTCAAATGGCATGCTGTGGGAATGGTGAAGAACTGAATATTGCCCATGAGACCTTCAATCGAATGGTCACGAGCGTTATTCGTCCTCTGCGAACATTTGCACCAAGTTGCTTTGACAATATTTTCGTTCATAGTAAGGCCACGAATGGGAAGTCTGACATTGATGTTCATCTTGAGCATCTTCGTCAGGTCTTCCAGGTCATGCGCGAGAATATACTCTACGCAAACTTGAAGAAGTGCATGTACTTCGTCCCCCGAGATTCCTGTTCTCGGTGGTTTTGTGAGTAAGAGCGGTGTTCGATTTGATCCGGAAAAGGTCAAAGCTATTGACGATTGGCCAGTGCCAAAGAACGTTAAACAGCTACGGTAATGGTTGGGTTTGGCCAACTATTTGCACAAGTACACGCGCAATTATGCAGCGTTGATGTAGCCATTCATGAAGCTCCTGAGGAAGGATATTGAGTGGAAGTGCTCAAAAGACCATCAGACAGCGTACGAAGAAGTCAAGAGGAGTCTTCGAGAAGTTCCTGCGTTGGCCCTTCCAAATCACAACAAGCCGTTCCACGTAGTTTGTAATGCGAGCGACTATGGTTGTGCTTTGATGCATCACGATAATGAGGGTCACGGGCGAGCTGTGTCGTATCAGTGATGACAACTTTGACTCGCAGAACGGAGCTACCCAGTTCACGACAAATAACTTTTGACGATTAAGTACTTTTTAGTCAAGGTCCGTGTGTATCACGCATCGCTGCGAACTGCAATTGTACACTACAAGCCAAGCAAGACGAGCATCTTAGCCGATGCACTGTCAAGACGTCCGTATTACGATTCGAAGACCAAGAGTGAAGACATAGACGGAGTGTATCAACTTTGTGACGATGTTCAAGCGATCGCGGTACAAGCAATGACTGCAGTGCGAGAAAAGATTGTCGAAAGGTACAAGTCTGACGAAACATGTCAAGACTTATTACAACACGTCAAGAACCCTTCGGACAAAGCGCTGCAAGGTCTTCCGTCACGCACAAGATCGCGAGTTCACCGCTTCCGAGTACACAATGGATTGTTGTACTATGCGGTCGAGCAAGAGAATACAGCAAGGGTTGTTGTTCTCAACGATGAAAGCCTGCGTCATCAACTCTTGTATGAGTACCATGACAGTCCTTTGGGTGGCCATCTCGGACGTGAAAAAGCGTTTCTCAGTCTTTCCTGGGATTACTACTAGCCCCACATGTACAAATGGGCTCGTGAGTATGTGAAGCCTTGCGGAGTCTGCCAACGTGTGAAGCTCTCTGGTTTCACGCAAGCGCCACTCCGTTCATTGGCTGTCTCGCCATCCAGCTGAAAGTTAGTGAGTACGGGCTTCATATTCGGACTTCCGAGAAACACATATGGACGCAAAGGCATCATTGTGTTTGCGGACTGAGTCAGCAAGATGGTCCATCATGCGCCGGTTTCGGACAAGATCTTAGCTGAGAAGACTGCCAAGGTCTTTGTAGACATCGTATTCCGTCTGCACGGACTACCGGTCGAAATCGTGTCGGACCGTGACACTCCATTTACCTTTAAGTTTTGGCGTGCACTGTCTGGACGGTTGGACACCAAGCTGTCCATGCCAACAGCGGCACGTTCGGAAACGGACGGTCAAACGGAACGAGTAAATCGCGTCCTTGAAGACGTATTACGCAGCTACACGACGTCTTTCAAAGCGTGGAGCGAGTTTCTCTCTCTTTGTGAGTTTGCAATGAACAACTCGACGCATGTCTCGACAGGTCATTCGCCATTTTATGTGAGCTACGGCATTCATTCTCGAGTGCCTGCTTCCATTGTGGGTGAGATCTCTACTTTAAGCGAGGGAGGGACTCTAGCTCATGGAAACAAGCCGAAGTCATCTTATATCCTGACTGCTGCTTCCGAGTTAAAAGCGAATTTTGACTCGATGAAACCCAAACAAGTCGCGGAGAGCAGCAAATTGAAGACTTCATTGTGAGAAGACAAGTCGTCATGAGATTTTTTCGAGACGCAATCGCCAAGGCTCAAGATCTGCAAAAGGAACAAGCAGACAAGAGTGGAAGGAAGAACAAGCAAGTACACAAGGTCAATGATCTTGTATTGCTAAGTACGGCTAATTTGCCTGAACATGCAGTGTCCAACTGGGGAAGCTCGAAGCTTCTGCCAAGATTTATTGGACCGTTCAAGGTAGTGAAATGCAGTGGTAATGCCTACACACTAGACATACCTATACGCATGCGTCTGCATCCAGCAAATTGTGTTAGTAGACTGAAGCCTTACCTTCCGAGTGGATCAGTTGATCCTATGAAGTCATTCATCAATGATCAGCCTGATTAAGAAGCTTTTCCACATGGCCACGTAAAATTAAAAAGTTCATTGCCATGGAGATTCTTCTCAGCGTACAGGCGTTCAGTCACGCTAAAGGTTTAATTCTATACAGCTTCCAACGCGGAAAGACGAAACTGGTATTGGGCCTGAAGTACCTGAAGAACCTTCCCTGCTTCTACCACAGAGTGCAGCAATAGTTCATGGTAAGTCTTGCGACACTTCTCAGCCTGTTGGAGTCGGTCGATCTCGCCTTAGAGTTGAGCAAACCGTTCATCAATACGAGGCATCAAACTCTCGACCTGAGAGAGTCGAAAGGACAGCAAGTCGATCAGCGACTCTTGCTCCATCACTTGATCCTCAAGGCTCTCGCAGCGGTCAGCAAGCAACGCGTTGCGAACCTCCAGCTCTTCGAGCTGAATGCGATGAGCACTCTTTCACTTCCAGACTCGTTCAATCGTTTTCGCGTTCAGCCCCGCCTCCGCTAGTCGATGCTCAGGAAGAGCGTCGTTGGGTAGCTGAGTCGATTGTTGATCTTAAGGACCAAACAACTCATCTGCGCAGAAATGAAGCGGTTGAGCTCTCAAAGTTTCTACTGAGATGAATGGCTTGGGTATCCGCCGGACTCGGACACGTGGGAATCTCAACAGACACTTGAGTCTGATGGTTCCGATGTGGTTTGCAGCTACGAGAACAGCTTGTAGCATCGCTTGGAGTGACGTAACAGCAACCAGAGCTTGAGAGCGCTCGGTCGTGCTGAGGAGACCTTTTGGTGTCACGGACATTGCCACGTTAAAGAATACGCTTCATCTCGCTCTCAAGAGAAGCAAATGCTCGCCATGAGTCGCGCTTGGCTGCCATGGGTTGGTCCGGGTCATCACGGCCGTTGACATGACGCCAACTGAAGAACCCCTTCATTTAGAGCTCAAGATCCTAAATTCTTTCAGAATGAAGGAATTGTCAAAAAATATGAAGCTGTCCGCTGTCGCTTCTACGACGAGCTTTCGTACTTGGATTCTTCATGGCAAGTTGGAATGTGCATTGCTTCTAAAAGTCTGCAAAAGTGCACATGTACTTTTGATTTTTACAAGGGGATGATGTAATGGGTTTTAACCAGCCATTTCATGAAGGTGGATCGGTTTGCAAGATTGTGTGCGTCACACACCACCTTCAGCACGCATTGCAGAGGCAAAAGCCAAAGCGATTACGGTACAACAAGTCCCTGCATGCACGTGTGACGTCATCTGATGACGTCATAAAGGTTTTCTGTACGAATCAGTGCACAATAATGACTCCTGATTCGAGGAGCCTCGCTGGTGACGCATGCGACGTGTCACTGCGGGTTAAAGTGATAGCGTGAGCCAATCACTTCACTGGGAGTTTCTCACATAACCTAAAGTTCAAGCTCCCTAGGTTGAACCTCGAGTGTACCCAAGGTTTTATGTATCTGGTAAGTAAGTGTTATCTCTGCATGTGTAGGTTTTATCTATAAAACCTCTAGGAGCCCTTATGGCAACTTATTAGTAGCGACAGGAACGATAACAGTATTCTAATTCAGCTGCAAATTTACCCTCAAGAGCACAAGTCTTCATCCCTCCAAGTCGGAAACGCTTCCTCAAGAGGCGCAAGCGTGTATGCCGTGTTCGAGTGACTGTTGTGAAGAGCACCTTGTCATATAGAATGTGATGTTTACGAACTCGATCAAAATATTTTGTACTTGGTTACTTTCATTTTTACCGCGACTTGTGCCTTAATCAGGGGCACACAAGACACTCTTCTTGCTGGTCTTCTTGTGGTCTTAGGATGGCTCGCTGGCTCTTTCCCCACTTGATTCCTTCACGCGCATTGCCTTATCCGTTGGATCAATGGCAAAGGATACAGTCTTTATCTGGCGCCTGACTGTAATCCCTTCGTTTGTCTTCTTCTAAACGGACACCGCTAGTGAACATGGGGAGCCATCGCACGCCTCAATATCACGAGGGTCATCTGGAATTTCTTCCACCGATGTGTAAGCCCACACCACTCCATATGTTGTTGCACTGCTTCAGTCAGCATCGTGTGGCTTGTCAACGGAGATCTTCATCTTCATCCAGTCAGTGCTAGGTTGGTCGCGTCTCAACCATGGCATTCCTAGAATCAGATCAAACTTGTCATCGAGGTCGAGTAGAATGAACTCGTCTTCACCTCAGAAATCTTCATATTTCACTGCCATGCGAGCAACCTCTTTACTATCTACCCATTGGCCAACCGGATAACCATTTACTGTCTTTGTTCGTATCAAGCTTTGATACTTAATGCCTGGCGATCAATTCGTTTTGAACAAAATTGTTCGAGCACTAGTGTCAACCAAAGCACGTAGATGCGTTGCAATACCGTCTACGTGAACTTTGAGAACGATCAAACATGACATTTGACTGACACTGTTCTCCCTTGTGGAATTAGCATGTGCGTCATGCTCGTTTGGCCAGTGTCCTGTGTATCCACAACCACAGTCCTCTTCTCGAGCCTAGTAGGGAGCCCCGCCACTACTGGCCGTTCACGTTTTATGAACGCTGGGAACGACCGAACCCACGTCTGTGACCGTAGTTATTCTAGTGCGAGCCCTCTGTCGTTTGTCGATCAGGCAAAGACTCCTTGCAGCTCCGAGCAAAGAGACCCGACGTCCCACAACGAAAACACTTTCCAGTGTTGCTAGAGCGCTTAATTATTGACGGAAACATATGAGATGTCCATGAGCTATAAACCATTGTGCGAAGTATGTGTATATTTAGATGGCACAGGCAAGAAACCCTGGCACATGATTTGTTTGATGCCGAAGTCTTCCTGCATTGCGCGGATTATTATTTCTTCAAGCGTTTTTAATTATTTGTAAAAAGCTGTTATTGCACTTAACCGTCTTCATAGATGTCATAGCGTAGGTGTAAACATCAATCTGCTCATCTACAATGTTAAGGATCAAATTGCGAGCTCGTTGAGCGTACTACCGCCGGGTAGAACGATCTTGACGCAGCTTCAAGACCACATCGCGCGCATATACATTACTCTGCGGTATGTCAGCGCTATCGTGACTTTTGATTCGATGTTTGGAGCCGCGAAAGCAGTTTAGATCAGTCAAACGCTTCCCATTAGCCCAGCTATTTGCCCGACCTGCAAGATTGGACACCACGAACAACACTTGCTGCGCGGGGTTGTGAAGCTGTATTGTTGTCACTGCTGAATCCAGCTCAATGAGGCATCTTCGAAAAGGCTCTTTCCACTATGGTACGGAAACACGCTCAGCTTCAGAGGCTTCGTCGTGAAAGACAAAGCAAGTGATGCGACCTGCTTGCGAGATTTAATAATTTTGTGATTAATGAACTGACCGCAGCTTTCTTCTGGGCTCCAAATGATGTCGGTAACAACCTAGAAATTGATGCTACTTCTACAATGGCATTTTGCATCACGATGTCTCGGACTTTAGACCTTTCATTTACTGATTTTATCGAACACTTGTTAACTTAGTGGCAAATTGTTATATAAGGACAATATACGAGAGCACGATGTGCCTAGGTGTGTGACGTTAAGTCATCGTATGACTCTATCTATTATCCACGCGGCTATGCAATCATAGCCACATATCTATTTCCTTCGCTATATCTCGCTTAGGCTGTATCTCGCTAAAACTAATGTGACCTCAGCTTTAAGATGGAGAAGATTAATGGGAGATATCGCATGGTATATTTCACACCACGAAGGATGGTGTATGTGGCACACATGCAATGCAGTATAGGTGACTATCATCGGTAGCATACCGGTAATACCCTCTATACCCACAAGTATAGATGACGTCATCAGATGATGTCATAGACTATTATTACGACACAGATAGTGCGTGCATTTTTATGGAATAATCACCACTGGTCGCAAATCAGTGCGGAATGATGGTTCCTGCTTTTCGAGAACTGGACTGGTGATGCGGACTGACGCAAGCCAGTCACATTGCAGAGAAATTTCTCATCAGAGCTCAAGTTCAAGGTCTATAGGTTGAATCTCAGCGTACTCAAGGTCATATTAGCTGAGCAAAGTTTATATCTACATATGTAAGGTTTTTTCATAAACCCTCTAGGAGCTTTTGGGGTTAAGTAAGAGTAGCGGCAGGAGCCATAACAGCCTTTCGACTTAGCTGCAGCTTTAGTTTCTAGACAAGAAGTCACCCCTCATCTTCTCTCCAGGTCGCGGTTTCTGGGACTGTTGTGGACAGCACCCCAATCGTCAATAAAAAGAGTCCTAAGTCAGTCATTGTGTGTGCCTGATACGCAACATTTCAAAGCAAACAAGACTGCCAAATACATGAGCTAGACATTTTTCCGATAATAAGTTCTATCTGGTCAAGCGCCGACTTGACTTTTCAGACCCAAGCATATTGTACTGGCTGATGGCAGCTTTGGACAACTCGTAAATCGCTTGCTTGTATACAAACGCGAAATGACGTACCCAATATCTTGTAAAGTGGTGCGTGAAGATGAACTAACGTGGGAGCCCATTGAAGGCTGAGGGCAGATTACAGGCTTGATATTTGGTGCTCGAGACCTGACGGAGAAGCAATAGAACTTGAAGCACACTAACCAAGTATTGCGTGTCAAGTTACTTCTGCAGCTTCAAGCACTTGGCTGCACTGCGACACGGACGCTTGCTATGACGTGATGCTGCTTACGGGACAAGAGTGTCAAATGTATGAAGATCACACTCGTGGTTCATGATCTTCTGCTTGGCGAAGGGCTGAAAGATGGAGACGGTGTCCAGTGAACAATACGCTTGCCACGAGAGCGCAGTGTAAATCCCGACAAATTCCACCGCCAATAGAGACGGCAGCCCAGCGAGCAGCAGTAGAGGTGAAGTGATAAAGGTAAGCAGTAGATTGAGGTTCACGCATATTCGCTTCTTCTAAGCGTATATCACTTTTACTCTATACATCTTTGCCAAAGCACATGTCATATCGTACTTGACATGCCAAGTGGAATAGTTGTATTCAAACAGTTCTAGATGATAGAGTACTTGTTACCGTTGAATATGTGTTGTAATACCAGGACAGAGTTCTCTACATGCTGATACGTTTGATACAAAGTGAGCGCCAGAGACCGTGAGATGACCAATGGCGACGCGAGACGGCCAACGACGATAGTGAAACGACCAGCGGCGACAGCAAGACGGACACGCAGATTCGAGAATAGGGAGTGTAAGTATATCCGCATTTATCTGGATGCGAGTATCTCGGAATTTGTATTAGCATAGTCAAACCAGTATATGCCTAGGGCGATTGAGGAGGCCACGTGCCCTCCATTCGCCTGAGCTGAGAAGGGCGGCAGGTCTGAGTCTGCTGTGAGTCTACTGTCCTGCATCAAAATCCTCTGCGATCGGATAAAAAGCCGCTTTGATACTGCTGGTTTCTACTGCATAGAATATATATTACGTATTATTGTCTTCAAACACTGCAGATACCTCCTACAAGCACAGCGTCAATTCGCCAAGCACGACGCTGCATGCGGATTTCGTCTGTTGTGACACGTGCGCTCGCACGGGATCTTATATCATGGGTGTGCAACCCTTGAATCAATACGTGACTGATTCATCCCTCCAGCAGCTCGACGTCAACCCATTGACGCTAGGAGTAGATACAGCGCGACTGAAAGTCGTTTGCTTCTAGATGGCGACATGTTGACGTGAATGTTAAACAACATGACGTGATCCGTCGTATTATCTTAATTCTTCCTGTGTATTGGTTGGAAGAAGATTTCATGTCGACTTACTAACACGTCGCCCGAAAGAATTGTGAGATCGATCGCAGTCAAAGAGCACAAACGTCGAGGTTTATGCATCTGGCCTTTTTTCCGTCTTCATCTAACGATCTACTGAGCTCTCGTGCAATCATTCCCGAGTCACTCTTTTCGTTGCGAAGGCGGCCGTCAACAATGGTGTCGAGAAGCAGACCTCCACCTTTTGCGCGTTTTTGTTGCGGTCCATAGGGTTGCACCACTTTCGGAACATAGCCGTGTCAAGTGTCCCGAGCAAGTGAGCCATACGGATGGCCGTGCACGCTTCATAGCCACTTGGCCTCGCTTCTTTTAACGTCAGTTGCTTGGCCTATGGCTGAAGAGTTGAGGCTGTAGAGATGCGCTGGTTTTAGGTCCTGATAAAAATCTTCGATATCTCAACGTGGCAGAAAAAACCATGTAAAAGACTGTTAGTTGTATCGCCTTAACCTGTCGCAGCTGCACAAAGCTTGACCATTTGCTGAGCACACTTGAAACGTTCGACGAGAGGGTGGCTTCGCAACTTTGTAGAGAGCGGCTGCTAAAAGTGCATCGTCTGCGTGACACTGAGCGTTGTACATGATCAAAAGCATGTTTGAGTGAGTGAAGAGCAAGGTGAGTGACCAATCCCCTCTTCATACGCGCGCGGGCTCATCCTCAATACACACAATCATATGAATATTGAAGCAGTGTCGCGAATAACTGTGCACTTTCCATTAAGGATGTATACGCTGTCAACATGTCCCTGAACATGACTAGATGCAGACTGCGCCGGTTTGCAGCGTAGCTTATGTCAACGGAAGCCATATCGATCGAAATTACACTCAGAATACGGGCCAAGCAATTTGGCGCTCCTTAGCTGTAGAGCAACCACCTTCTTTATGTCAACACTTGTGTTTGTTTTCCAGCTACGTTCATGTGGTTCGCCGCTGTCTGACACTCTGAAATCGCTCGTGTTCAGAGTATGCAATTTACTTCGGATAATCGAAAAGAAGCGACATCAATAAACAGATGAATACTCGAAGGTGTCCAAGATTTCGATCGATACGGATTGCGTGAGGCTAAGAAAACGGTATTTCGTAGATCTTCATGAAAAGTCGTTTGCTGGCCGTGCTTTCTGTGGCTATCTCACGTCCAGCACCTTGATGTATCGTTTGGTGGCCATGCTTTCTGTGGCTATCGCATGCTCAGTGTCTTGATGTATCATTTGCGAAGTGTTCCTTGCATACTTAAAGAAATGACTACATTAATGACACTGAACTGAAGTTGATGGACTCAAGCACGTAACTCAGATAACTGTCTTCGCGTCTTGATTTGCCTTTTTGTGTTTGCGATTTTGCCACTCTGTTCATACATGATATCTGGCACACCACGCTTTGGTCTGTCCAACAACAGGGTGTTTAGTATTGTTCTCGACGGGTTGGCAGGTTTCTTTCTGGTGGCTGAAGTCAAGATATATACTGGAAGACTGTCGAGTTCTAGACGCACCTTTGTCCTTGTACATCATCCGTCGAAAAACAAGCCAGTACAATTCAGTACGATTAAAGACGATACCCTGTGTCACACGATCGCAAATCATAGGCAAGTTTGTATGTACTAGAGCTTGGAACTTAATGTATACGCAACAAAGCTGATTTCATGGCTGATTGTGCTACAAACGCTCCCGAATAAATTCTTGCCTGCAGCTCGACTGCATGACCACTATTGTGCTCTACATGATGTTATATGAATCGCATTTGACTTCCAAGCTGCATCTTTGTATCAAAGAAGCATGTAACGCTGGATCTAATTTACAAGTTCTTAATTATCGCTTATTACTGTACACATTCTATAAAATTCCAATTAGGTGCAATTATACGACCCATCACATGAAGGCTTGCTTCGCGCCGACACGTAAGGTGCTGCTGATGCGTGTCATACTCAAATATAAGCTTTGCTCTGAAGATATGATCTTGCTTGGAGAGTGTTTGCTAAACCAAGAGTTTTCGTCGGCATGCAACGTTCGAGGCGCATTACAGTTCGTGCTGATGCGAGGATTGAATGCTCACCGCTACTACAAGAGCTCAAGGTGTGTCAGAATAAATCAATTTGCCATTGATCCACAACAGCAGAAATCATTTTCAACGATCGTCTACCATGTCAATGCAGCAGTCATCGATCCATCATCCTACCGTATCTATGATCATACAAGACACTTTCTCATCATACTCTAGCTCCTTCCCCATCCCACTGGTGGTCTGTCGAGCTTGCTGTTGTCTCCAAATCGCACTTAGTTGAAATAGCCGTCAAGAAAACTAAAACGATTAAGTTTTTTGTTTTTTTTCGTCGTTCCAAGTCTCACTCCCAGATTCGCCTTCATCAAGAGACTCACGCAAAATGATGGCACTACCCGAACGGCCAGCCCGAAAGGCGAAGCGAACAGATGTAGACTATGCCGTTCTGTCTTCGGGCCAGCAAATCCCCGAGTATTCCACCGAAGAGGACGACTCGGACGACGAAAGTTACGGCACTCAAAAGAAAAAACGACGCAAACAATCGGCCGAGTGCTTTATTTGCCATCGGCCGCCCAGGACCTACAAAAACACCATGTTACAATGTGACAGCTGTTCACGACTGTAGGTCGCTCACCTAGTTTACAAAACAAAAATGTACGATAATCACAATTATAACGTGTATTTCACTTGACAGGTATCATGCAGCTTGTGGCAAACCCTTCCAGTCGGCCTCCATTCTAGGTAATACCAGTTGCTACGAGTGTCTCCAGGAAGCTAAAGTAGACTCTTTGAGCGCTCTACCACGCAAAACTTTGGACTCCATTGCCGACTTTGTCGAGGTGCTCAAGAAGGCCAAGAAAATTGTCGTGATCGCTGGAGCTGGGATCAGCGTATCGTGTGGCATTCCCGACTTTCGCTCAAAAGATGGCATTTATGCCATGGCACGCAATATGGACGTGGTGCTCCCAGAGCCGGAATGTCTGTTCCAAATTGACTACTTTCGTGATGATCCGGCACCTTTTTTTGAGGTGGTGCGCAATGCCTTTGCTAGTTCACCAAAGCCGTCACCAACGCATTGGTTTCTAAAGCTATTACAGGACAAGAAGAAGTTGCTGCGCGTGTATACGCAAAACATTGACGGGCTGGAGGAAGCGGCTGGTGTGACGAAATGTATTCCCTGTCATGGCAGTTTCGCCTACTCGTCATGCATGCGGTGCAAGAAGCGCGTGCCAACCAACACTTTGATGCCAATCATCCAGGCGGGAATCATTCCATCGTGCTCAGAGCCGAATTGTCGTGGCGTACTGAAGCCAGAGATCACGTTTTTCGGTGAAATTCTGGAAGATAAAGTGAGTACGACAATTACGAAAGACCGGTTGAAGGCAGACCTGCTTCTCGTCATTGGGACATCGCTCAAAGTTGCTCCTGTCATGGAGATTCCAGGATATTTGCCCTCACATGTTCCTCAGGTGGTGATTAACAAGACTGCGCTGAAGAAAAAAAGGTTAAAATCGAAAAAACTGTCGACGGCCAGCAAAATGAGTCGAAGAAAGCGTAACCAGAACGACGGAGACGCAACCGATGATGAAGAGGAGTTTGATTTGTCGCTGTTGGGAGACTGTGATGACATTACCCGATACATTTGTGACAAAGCTGGATGGCGTCTTGATGCAAAGGCAATCAAAGCAGCAAAGAAGAAGCCTCTTCTGCACAGCAGTCAGATCATTTCACATCAGGAGTCCACTGGCAAGCGAGTTTATTGTTTTGGGGAGTGTCAGTGCAAGAATAAACTTGCTGTCGGTATGAACGATGCTGACGATAACGAAGTGGAAGAGGAGGAGGAGGAGGAAGGGCTTGAGGACGATATTGTGTGGTACGTTGAGATTTGTCTTCATGACGTTGTTGCTCGGCTAACAACCCTTGGTTACTGTGCTTTTTACAGTAACCGGTGCGAAGATCGCATCGATACAGGTGCAAAGCCTGATTCGAGCAGCAAGACCGTTCATTACCGCTGCAAGTAAGTGATATGAAATGAGTGCTCAACAAACGTTCGGACTCATTTGACAATGCGATCGAAAACGACAAATTGATCACTGTGACTCGTTGCTGTGTTTATAGTGATTGCTTCGACTACGATTTGTGTGGAGATTGCTTTCCAAAGAGGAGATACAAACACAAGGGCGGAAGACATAGATTCACAAAGTGCTCCTAGAATTGGCGGTTTGGCAGAAAACAACTCCTGACGAAAGTACCGACGACGCATACAAGTCGATGGAGAACCCCAAGTTTGCTTGCTTGATCGAAACTCAATTCCCGCCCTTCAAGACCAAGCATCGTTACGCGAGTATGTGGATGTGGCATTGAGTGCAACATAGACTGAAGACCACTTTGAACTTATGAAACTACGGCAACTACAGTGGTTTCTGTAGCAGCGCATCAAAATTGCTGTACGAGATGTCATGCAAGACGCAAAATTACTGATCACAAATATACGATACAAATTCCTGGATGATCAAATGTCGAAAGGCGAAAGGCGACTACAGCTTGCTTAGGAAGCCACCGTTGCGATGCGACTCCATGTTTTGCTCTACGCAGCTATGTCGTCGTCGCTCTAAGCATCTTTGTTCTATGAAATCGAGACGCATATCGAAAAGCTTACATTGGCTACGTAGTTGATCCATGTAGTAGATATTCCAGTAAGAGCAAAAGATCGTTGGATGGCAACTTCGTCACAAATGAAAGTCTTGTTGTTCCTGACGTTAAATACTGCAAACTCAATGCTTGTTTGATGTACTTCTTGAATAAAAGAGTCTTTGTTTTTCCACTTGTTTTTGATTTGACCCCAATGTTGCAGTACTGAAAGCCTGGACAGGTTTGACAGATTCGACGCCAGTTGGACCGTAGGTTTGTGCAGCGGGTGCTGTTGGGCGAATAGTGGGCACGATCAAACTCGCTAAATCTGTAGGCGCCGTAGTCATCAGACTAACGACCGGGTTGGCCTGTACGGTTGTGCGAGTACTGCATGCCTGGTATATGTGCTGAAGCACGTGAGTCATCGCTTGCTCGTATCGCACAAGCCCGGGCTGCCTTAGCTTTCTTCTTCTTCTTAAGTTTGCGTTGGAGCCGTTCCTCTTCTGACGAAGAAAGGAAGGACGATGACGATGATAGCGAGCTAGACGAATAACTGCTCTCGTAGTTGTGCCTGGATCTTGCGCGTTGATACTGATGTTTCCTTTCCTTGTTTCGGCTCTTGGATTTCTGAGCTGAGTGGCGACACCAGCGACGACGTTCGTCCTCAGAGGACTCGTCCGAAGAACCTGGTGGAAACGTCAAGGTTGTAGGAATATCAGAATCTTTTTGATTGACGGACTCGCTTCTAGTCGATGCTGATCCTCGTGTCGGCTTTCTATCGAAGATGTCCTCCTTAGATGCCACGATCTGAGATGTCCCTTTGCTACAATCTCCAACAGATGTCGAGCTTGCATCTGAAGTCTCATTTTCTCTGGATGTAAGACGTTTCGAGCGCTTTTTACGGTAACTGCGCTTTTCGATACCGTGGGGACGACGACGACCTTCATACTCTGAAGATGTCGAAGACGAACGTTCCGATATCGGGAGCGCACTCTGTACGACTCGATCAAGTTCTGCTGACAATTGAATCATCCCAAAATCTGTTCCGCGATAGTCTGCCTCTTGATTCTGAACGTTGGCAACATAGCAAGCGGAAATATCCAAGTTCACCGCAGATTTTTTGTTTTCCTCCAGATCTACTTGCAACTTCAAGTTTTTCATCAACTGAGTGGCAATGGCCTCTTCCTTCTTCACATTACGATCCTTGAAACTCGGTGGTCGATCAAAATTCGAGTTATCCATCATCTTCACGCCTCGATTCTTGGAACCTGATAACGAGTCCGATTCTGTGATCTCTACCGCCATAACGTCTCGATTCTTGAAACTCGGCAGCACGTCCAAATGGTCGAAATATGTCTGCTGCTTTTGTTGTACTCGATTCGCACCTTGTTCTCTCCATCTTTCCATCGGCTCTTGTTTTCCGACATGGTCGACGGTGTCTTCCTCCATCCTTTTCCATTTTTCCTGTTGTTGGAGTACCAACTCGCGTCGATTAGCGTCTTCCAATTCACGATGCTTTAGCAATAATCGCTGAATTGTTGCTTCACTTGCTTGAGAGTGTCGACTTCCTAGCGTAGGTGTTTGTGAGGTTTCCTGCAGACAAACCTGGAGTCGGATCTGGCCACTTGATTCGTCATTCTTAGACAAAGGGAACCACTTGTCCAAGGTTTCTCCAAGACGAAGTTGCCACATGTGGATGACACACGCCCCAATAGCGGGGCTGTAAAACAGAATGTGGTGCTTGACTCGAATTGTCAGCACCTCTGTGCTTAAGTCCCTTACATTAAGTTGAAACTTCTCGTTCCATTCAGGACAGTTTCTCGTCGAACTTGACTGTACTTTAGTATGAAAACTTCGATGACTGCTCCCTTCGGCACCGACAAGAGATTTCCCTTGTCCAAAGCCGCCAATTATCGGTGTATCGCCCAAGTATATTTTGCAATAGGAGCTTTGGCTCAGGGTGGGCAGATTTCGAGCCGAATGTACGCGCAAAAAGAGTGTAAAGTTGCCATAAAGAGACTGGGTCGATGAAACACTAACGGGTCGCTGCCGGAAACTGGGCTGGTCGCGTGGAGAGGGAGATGTCGGGTCTTTGATCCCCAGAGATGTCGTGAAGGCTCGAAAGCGAGACACTGGAGGTTTGTGAGAGTCGCAAAACATGTCGAATGAACAGGTGTAATTGGTGACTAAAAAAAGTCTGACGATCAACCACAGAGATCTCTTTGCTGAAAAGTCCACTGTCCATATTGCGCATGGGTTCAGCAAAGGAAGGAGTAGGTTCATCTGGTGGCAGAGGCAGAGTTGTGATATGTGCAACATTACAACTGCAAGCATCAATCTGGGAATATCCTCTCCTATCCCAATTTCTATGGATAAGACTGTGTTCCTGGCACTTTTGAGCAGCTCCTGCATGTTGGTGGTTGCGCTCATGTCGTGGTCCCAATGCCTTGTACTGCACTTGACGTGGTCGTAGTGGAGCAATATTTACTTGTAATGCGGTACTTAAAGAGCCAACGCCCTTCGTTAGCTTTGTGTCGTGTAAGAGATCACAATATCGAGCAGACGGTGGCACTGCGAGCAAAGCTTGCTCGTGCTAATTCTGTCCATGAAGATCACTCGCGCGCTTCTGCAACGCCTCTCTTGACCCTTTTTCTGGACTTGGCGCATGTCCATTCATTTGCACAGTTTTCCTACGCCACGCATGTCTTCTTACTCGCCGTCACAACCATGCGCTTCAGAAAGAGCTCCTACTTTCACTTGAGGAACGGTCAGACTGCGCCGAACAGTCTGCAG
>NQFO01001650.1:0-13022 GCA_003991265.1 Pseudoperonospora humuli
CAGATTGTCGTGGAGGAGGTCCTTTGAACTGCAGGCAACGACCATTTATTATAACATGAGTGGGGTAATGCGACCAACTCTGACTGGATGGCCACACAACTTTCTATAGGCCTTGTACGAGTCCCATTCGTGGCATCTTAGCATTCACCGCATCGGAAAGCTTACAGCATGACATGCGTACAGAGCGAAAATAACCTTTGGCTTGATGATCAAACTACTTGTGTCACTACTACTGAGCCAAGCATACCATCATCCATGTACACGGATAGTGCTCATCGAACGTCAATTTCAATGAGCTACGATGCAAGTACGCATAGATGAAGCATGCAGTCTGCCATGTGTGATGAGAGATTTTTGAAGCGACTCAACGATCTCTCTCTGCTGTTCAAAAGCGTGTGTTGAAGAACGGAGTCAAATGTCACGAAAGCTGACGAAGATGGAGCTCTAAACACAGACTGAACACAAGCCGCAAAGACAGCAATCTGCTGGTACAATCATGAAGAACGCTTTGAAATGCAACAAGGGCTATAGTCGCGTTACGTGTGAGCTCAACACGATCTGCCATGACCCTGCTCTTCAATAGGACATCCAACGCAGCGCTCGATAGCGACATCGTGAGAGCAATCATGCACGTATGCTCGAGTGCTGACGATATGGATGTGGCGGAAGGACTACAGACGCGAGATGCTCTCACGCGAAAAGGTGCCGAGTGGAGCAATCAGTGGATTTTGGTTGCTACGTACGAAGAAGAGTCGAGGGCTACAGCTGAAATGTCACGGGTGTATGCTATTGGGTAAGTCGTTCCAGAGGAATCTATGAACGGCGATGCATCACGCTTTTGATATCTCTCAGTTTGAGACCATGATTTCTTGAAGCAGCCTGTGTAGGAAAAGTACGAGCACGATAGCCGCCTCTTTGCCAATCAAGTAGCGAACGGCGGATATGTTGAAGTATTTGAAAGCTGTATGCTTCTTCTTGGATACGTGTCAGACGTCGTCATCGAACTAGATTTCGGGCTGCGGGCGCTGTGCTGTTGTGAGAGAGTTTCTTAGTCCACAGCAAGAGAGACATTGCAAAAGAAAAACAAACGAACAAGGATCGTCCAGGAATGGATACGTTGATCCTCGCTGTTTGAGCGTCGTAATGAGCGCGATATCGTTTATACTGTTGCATGGCTTCAAGCGAGTTTTTACTTGAAATGAGGGCCTGAAGAAACGGCATTTTGATTACGAGATGATCCTCGCAGAGATACCGTCGTTCAAGACTGCAATCTACACGACGAATCTGGAGCGGCTGCAGTACTTTGTGGGACATTGTGACGTTCTTACTGCGAAGTTGCCGTTTCTCAAGTTGAAGTTCTTTCGGAAACACATGATTTGTGTGGCGATCGATGCGATACTGAAACGCGTTGTTCCGACGATGAGGCTGAAGCAGGCGTGAATGTATGAAAGATATGCGTCAAGTCTCGTGAGAAAGATTGTAGCAGCGTTGTAAGAGCACGCAGCGGTGGTCTTGCTAGACGAATGCAGGACCAGTAAACTCTGCTTGCAGTGCAACACTAGACGCTTTCGTCTGCTTAAAAACGAGCAAACACTACCGCTGAAGAAGAAAGCGTGCGAGGGGGTGCCGCTGGTACTGCATGCTACATAGCGCGCGTTGTAACAGCCACGCGGAGTGCATTGCTAGTGTTTAAGACCCCGACGTGAACGTATCTATCAAGCTGGAGTTAATCAAGTGCGATATTCAACGCAGTGTAAACATGTACACACAAGACATGGGCCTACTTCGAAGGCTTACAAGTGGACACGCCCTCGTAAACGAGCAGAAAAAAGGCTTATTTGAAAAATGTTAGGTCTTGATACTGGGTGGTGAAGAAAGTGATAGGCGTTGCAACTGAAAAATCAGCCAATAACGTGTGGAGCATGGCTAAGATAACGTCACAAGTGGTACTCATTGACAACGGCCGAAGCATTGAGGCTTTCGCGATAACCTTGAGCATATAAATTCTCTATTTGCGCGAACTAAGCACAATAACATCCTCGGCAAAGTTTTCGGAATCGAGCAAGGAGAGTGCGTTCAAGAAAGGAAAGACCACACTCGAGTCGAGCATCAGCACAAAATTGTCTGACGCCCAAAATGAGATCAAACGCAGCGCTCATGCGATGAAACATATCCGCATCTCGTTAGGCTTCACACGCTTCGATGCCACGAGAGCATTCTCCTCTTCATGTCTGGTGAGTGACGACTCATGAGGCGCCTCTGAATGTGGTTCTTATGTAGTCTCAAAGGTACTTGAAGACCGTTTGCCCACGACATTTCCGTATTAGCTGAGAGTATCCGGTGAGGCTGGAAACTTCCTCGAGCCCGTGTTCCGCTGATACGACTCGATTGTTTCCAATTTTTTCGCAAATTGAGATGGCTTGATAGCGATTTAGAAGAAGAAACGCCTCATATTTATCTATTTAAAATAATCAAACATGCGTGCTGCAGTACCGACGAGACGGATGGGGCGGAAGTGCTACAAATGCGAAACAATCTCACGCCAGATGAGTGCGCAGCGGGATTTCGTGGCCACCATAGTCAGACCAATAGAATAGCGTTTTGCTTTGAAAATTTCAGAGCAGAAAATAGAAAAATGTTGAGCTCCAGGAATTTTCGCTGTTTCGACACGACGTTTACGAGCGCACACAGCAAAATCAACTGAGGCTTTTACTCTCGCATCAAGAAGCGAGCAAGGGAAGAAAGCTGGCGTCTCCTGGATCCATCGTTCACTACCGCAAGCTATAAGACGTACTACAGTACCTCAAAGCAGCTCGGTGTCAATGCTGCAGCTTTACGTGAATCGGCTGACCTTCCAGTGAAAACTGTTTCAGTAGCGCATGGCTCACGTAGCAGTCGATGCGATGCCGAAACGCATGGTACCGACGGGGAGTAAGAAAACATGCGTGGCGTACGGAGACTGAGGAAGATGCGAAGGCATCGTAGGATGCGCGCCTAGTCCAGTGAAGGAATAAAAGCAGGTGCTGCAAAAGCGCGCGAAGGTGTGGGGATCTGGATCTTCAAAGGTAGTTTGAAGAGAAAGAATGTCACAAAGTGCGTCGTTATATCTGTGTGAAGCGCACTGCAGCTGTTCAATTGAAATGGAGACTTTCAAACGAGCATGGCTTCCTCTTCAGCAATAATGATGGATATATATTAGAATGTATTACGTGCTCCATTCTTAGTGGTAAGTTCAATTATCGACATCTTCAACCCAGCTAACCTTCCTTCTATCACCAACAACCAATTTCCCATGCAATTTATTGGTGGCGAAACAACTAAATTATGGAAAAGTGTCGAACTGGTCGAAAAGCAACCCCCGGCCACAGCCGTCCCTACACAAGTCAAAAAGCGGCTCCGACAGCGTCCGTTTAAATACAAACGGACCGCCCTCTCCCATCGTTCTACACGACCGCTTTCCTCGCCGTCGTCTTCGTGGTGTACCTCTCGATGCTGACCAGCGTCCAAGCGTGAGCTGCCATGTGAGTGCTCCTGCTAGCCATGGACGTCCTTTTCGCGTCTTTTTCGCGTCTTTTCCGTTAATAAAACGTAATTTATGCGTGCTTGTGTGGCGTTTTGCTCCAGAATCGAACTTAATTTACTTGTAAGAGACAGAGGAATCGGTAAGCTTGTCCTCCCGCGTTAAACAGTCTACCTGGTATTTTTACCTAAAACTGCAATATTCTTTTGAACAGAAGTCAAGTGATCACGCGCGGATGGAGTCACAGGTCATTGATGGGACGCGAGCTGCCTCCAAGTCGAAGGAGGGTCTCTGGTGGCGCTGGACCCATGGCAAGAGCGGCACTACGGCCTCCAGCAGCCATGTAGACTTGCATAAGCACAATAATAGCAGTAGTAAAAGCAAGACAGCAGTAGTTGCAGCTTCCCCCTCGAATGGAGTGCGATGGCAGAAACGTGCTACTAGGACGTCCAAGGAGGAAAACGGCTCGGCCGCCCCCTCACATTCCATGGCTTGGTCTGCCTCCCCAGACGCAGGTGGTTCATCTTCCCCTAAATTCTTCACGACCACAGCTTCATCACGCAACTCTCGAGCTACGACTTTGCCCATCAAGAAGAAGGCGTCTGCATTGCCGATCCCAAAGCGCGGACCTCGAGACGGCCTTAGTAAGAAAAGGTCGGTGGAAACAGTCTCATCATCTTCGGCATTCATGTTTTCGATACGTGAAGACAAACGTGCAGCTTCGTCAGAGATCTCATGGTCTGCGGGGAAAAGCAAGCGCCAAACACCCAGGAAAGATAGAAGGACCAGCAAGAGCTCTTTGTCTGTGTTGTCCAACAGTCAAGCGGGGACACGTGTGGTAGCGACTCGGAACACGCACTTTTTGTCCGAAGTCAATGAAGACACGGAGATGAGAGTGCCAGATACGAGTGCGAAGATGTTCACCTTTTCGACACAGCAAAGCAAGTCACGCCGAAGCTCTACACGCTCAAACAAAAGCTCCGTTTCGTCGAGGAGTGAAAAGGCAGACCAAGCTTTTGCATCTGAAACAAGCGTGTTCAACTTTGACGAAAAACAATCGCGATTCGACCTGTCCATCTTCCCACCAACTTCGCCCTCGGCAGCATCGACGGCCTCTACGACTTCTTCCTTTAGCTCACAGCCGTTTTCGGCAGTGGATCCACTCGTAAACTGCGCTCGTGCTGTTTTGCAAGACTGTATCAGAACTCGTAAAATGGAGCAGAATAGTGCTCGGAAGCGCTCCATCGAAGGGTGCTTTGGCGAAAATCTGCTGGAGGACAAAAGATTTGGGTGGCATTGCGAATCTGTCTCCAAGCCCAGGGATTATCGAGTTATGAGCTCTAGTTCGAGGTGAGGCCATGGATCTACTTGTTGTGAAACGCAGTCATGTTTTGTGATTTAATGTGTAATTATATTGTGCAGCAGCAGCAGTGACGATGAGCTCAGCCAATTGTCGTCCATGGACCAGTCATTCTGGTGCGCTCTCGGACACTTCATGCCTGTATCACTGGTACTGCTTCTTACGGTAATGCTATGTTCCTTGTCCACAGTACGGAGAAATCAGAGCGGGGTCGTGATAGCAAACTGGCTAAAGAAGAAATGTACCGTCAAATCCTTGTGGGGGATTATGATCTCAGCAGCAGCCCTGAATTTCAGTGCTTCAGCCCTTTGGTTGAAGAAAAGTGCGTAGATAATGTCACACGTTTGACAATGCTTGAAGTACTCCGAGTAGTTGCTAACCTTTTGGGTGTTTGTTTGTCAGGGGACTGCCCATCGAGGTTCGGTACCAACTTCCATTGGCACTAGGTACAGCAAACGAAACCAGCAAAGAATGCACGATTTGCCAGCTTCGTTATGGTATAGGTGATCATATCGTAACGCTCCCATGCCAACACTTCTTCCAGTACGTTCCGAATACTACCATAGTATTGATAAACTATCGTAAACTAAAGGAGCCTTATTTGATACACATTTCTATCTCTGCAGTGCGTGTTGTGTGGACAAGTGGCTGTGGAATCACACGTCATGCCCGCTCTGCCGAACGGAAGTCACTCTGGATGAGGAAGCGGAGGTTCAGAGCACGAAGCACAAATTCACCGAGTGCTCTCCTGTGGACCAAGAGCGTATTCGTCGCCAGATGCGCTCTTCTTCGCAGCACGCAGGCTTCCGGCCTGTTGTTCCAGGTAGAGGAGAATGAGCTTTCAAACCTGCCGCCTTGTTTTCAAGTGCCAACTATTTCTTTTTATTTCGGATCTGTAGTGGAAATTGACCAACTGGAACTGGAAGTATCGCGCATGGCAATCGACGAGGACTCAGAAATTGAAGACGAGCCAAGCTATGTGGTTTGGTACGTTTGTAGAATATGCCTCCGGAGCTTTCTTGCTTGTATCGCTGACTCGCTTCTTCCACTTTGCAGTCCGACACCTCATTTCGCCACGGATGTCCAGGACAACTAAGAGCACTGACAACTGAAGAGCCCAGCATTGCCAGTGCGGTCTCTTTGCTGAGAGGTATCTGCTTTGCACAAATCAACTATGCAGTCCCAAGTCTTGTGGTCACATTGCACCCAGCGCCTTCCTCTCGTCGGTGGTATTCGTATGGTGTTGTAATCGATTCCCCATTCTTCACTCTCCCTGACAGCGTCATCACACACTTACCCTCATACTCATACTCACACTCACACTCGACCAAACAAGCAAACTTCAGGAATCGAAGCTAGGAAGGAAACATTCGACTTTTCCTGTCTCTTGTTTTGTTGCATGATGCGCCGCTGAGCGTGGCAGAATGCTGAGAATGAGGAGAGGACAAATTTACTCGCATTCAACATTTACCATAGGGAGCAGTGAAAATGTCACCTACAATATCCAGGTTTACCTGGGTGGATACTTTACCATCTCAACGTGTTTATCTATATACCGTCTGAGGGGCTTCATACGCCCGATCCTTGCACTTCGACTGTGATTGGTGGATGGCTTTTAGCCTGTTGACCATTTACACCGCCAACCGCATACCAAGCACATGAACATCTGCGGCTTAAGACAAACAACGACGGTGATGGAGCTCTAATACAGCCGAACGCAAGCCGCAGAGGTAAAAGTCTGCTGGCGATATTATGGAGAACGCTTTCAAGCAGGGTAAGGATTACTCCATCGTCGCGTGTCGCCTGAACGCGATCTTGCTCGATCTTTTTCTTCAACGCGAGATTCAACGCAGCGCTCATGCGCTAAAACCAATCCAGATGGAGGCCCGGCATCTGGTTAATCTTCACACACTTCGATGTCTGGAGAACAATCTCTTTCTCTCCGACTACACCAACACCTTCTAGGACCACTGTTGTTCGGGTGTGGCGTCAACTCCTCGGATGCTTTTTATGGCAGAAAAAAATCCCGTTTTGTGGGAGAGCATCCGTGTGCATCAGTCATAGAGAGAACAACAGGGACTCGTGGAAGTCTGCAAAAGCGAACTTTGTGAGCAGATCAATGATTCGTAGGCACTCCAAGAAACGCCTTTAACTTTACGTGCTGATCGAATTTGGCGAGCTTGGTAGCGATCTCATCCGGAAGCAAAAGAAGGAGAGAACTCTCGTGAATGTCACAGACGCGTGCAAGAGTACCGACGAGATGGATGTGACGGAAGCGCTACAGATACGAGACATTCTAATGGCAGATGACACCGAAGGGATTGTGCAGTGGATTCCGTGGGCAAACCGCGCTCAAGAGAAGATGACAGTGGAAAGGAGGCACCAGTACCTCTTTTCCAAGATCGAAAATAAATTTCATTATATTTTGTGTGAAGTGTAAGGACGCGGGCTTTCAGCCAATAGATAGAGAACATAGTGGATAAGAGAAAGTATCCATAAGATAATCGTGGATATTGTAGGTGATATTTTCACTGCTCCCTATAATAACAATTAAAATCGCACATCGGTCACAAGTTCATCATGGATGCCGAAGATGAGCCCGCTATGGCGTACTTCCTGCCTAATGGCATCGCAGATGACGTTCCATTTGAAAAGAGATGTATCAAAACAAGTTTTGGTCCCATTGGCGGACGCGGGAACTCCATTTCGAGCTCAACTGACCACTTTAGGTTTGGCGGACCTTTTGGCTCTGAGTTAGGTGATAAAGGATCTACTCGAGACGCTAGAGCTATCCGGTCTCCGACTTCAATCTTTGATCAAGAGCAAGAGGCTCCGAAAGACTTCTCTATGCATGTTGAAGGTAGGAAGAGTTGTGGAACGACAGGATCTTTTGGCACAGGCACTCAGTTGTTGTATCGTGGAGGAAATACGTCGTCCTACTTGAGTGGTGGAGACCATACATTTAGGTCAAGTTCGATGAGAGCATGGCCTTCTTCGGTGACGGAGGTATCATCGCAACCACGCCGTGTGCTACAATGTCCACCTGGTCTTGCTGGTCCTCCTGGGCTTAGTGAGCTTCTAAAGGTGAATGAAGCGCAGTCTCGTATGGGCATTGGAAGAGTACATGAAGACGTGATACAGCAGCGAGCGATTGGATCTCAATACGGACCTGTGCACCATTCAGCTTTGTCGGCAAGCAGAAGAGCTTCGAATACAGCTTTATCGAGTAGTAATGACCAGTTTGGGCCGAGGTTGCTGTCCAACTTGAGTTTGACAACCGATGTTTTTGAAGATAGCTCGTTACGAAGTCATGCTAGTAGCCACACCGTCTCAAGTTCAGATCTTATCGAGTTGAAGACACACTCGGCGGAAATGCGCGAGATAGATAGCACGCGTGTTCGACGAGCACTCAACAACCGGGAAGCAACGACATCGAGGCGAGTTGATATACGTGCGAGTTCGAAGACGCCACGAAGCCCAGAGACGGTTCTAGATTGGAGAAAAAAGCCTGAAAATCAGCATTCTAATCTGCGAGCAAAAGCTTTGGAGTCTAGCATGTACGCGGACAATGATTTTGCGTCGAAATCCTTCGATCGTGATCGTAGAATGGCTCCTCTTACGAACTTGTACGGAAGCCTGCCTTCTTCAATTGCAAGCAACCGCAAGAGTTACGATTCATCAGTACCAAGATGCAAGCGTCGCAATCAGGTAGATGATAAAGACGCTCGTTCTTCATCGCTTAGTACCGGTGGTAAAGAAATCAGACGGAGAGGAACAGCAAGCCAAAGTGAAGAGCCTAGCGCTTTGGTCAGTCTATTGACCGCTCTGGAAGGAAGCGAAAGCTCTGCGAAGACTACTTTGCGAGAGCTCGGAAAGTCAAAACACCGAGAAGGAGATCCCAAAACTTCAAGTCGTAGCACCTGTAGGAGGAATTCCGCTCGAGGAAACGATAGAGGAACCGGTATCACTCGTCGTCAAGTGTATCGTGAAAAGCCTTTGAAGGAGAACGTGAAAGGTCTGTGTGTGCCTGCCTCAATTCTTGCTTGTTCAAGTGCGCACAAAAGACAATCGAGTAATGATGGACCAATGGTTAAGGTGAATTCACAAAAACGAGAGGAAAACGTAGCGCAGGATGATCATAGCATTGCGTTTACAAAAGCGTCTGATGATGGTAAAGAGATGTCGAAGTCCATCAAGGCGAAGGCCGATGATATTGACGAAACGGCTCGCGAGAGCACGAAGACGTCCACAGTAAAGAGTATTGTTTCAGCTCGTGATGGCAATGCAGCCAGGCCTGCTGGTGATAACAGAAGCTGTCACAAAGAGTCGACGTTGTCACGTAGTACCGAACGTGAATTGTTCAAGCCTCGTGAATTATCAGAGCATGTGGTGAATGAGCCAAATCCTCCTGACCCATCTCAAGCTGCAGTTGCTGACAAAAAGTATCCTTCTAAAGAACGCCGCAAGGAAAAGTGTAAAAAGGAGAAGGCAGACAAGAAAAGAACCACTCGAGGAAAGAGAGGCAAGCGAGGGGTATCTTTGACTTCAAAGACAGCAGACACAGTCCACAATTCGGCGGCAGAAGCACAAAGCGAGCTACTGGAGGCTTTGGCTACTAAAAGCATTCCGCTGCCTGCACGAATTGTCCAGGTTCTTTGCTACGGGTGTTCTATAGCTACTAAATGTGGCTTTCTAGCTTGTTCATGGGTACGATACGGCTGTGTCTGGGCTGCTGGGCGGCTGAACGTCAAGGGTCCACTTGCGATTACAATTTCCTCGGCGGAATCAGTGTTGAGGATGTTATTTAGCGTGTTATTGCTTCTGTCATTGCACGCTGTTTCTTGGTTCATTCGTATACATCGGGTCGCTTTTCGTGCGATATTGATTCATCGCCATATTGGATTCTGCTTCGCTTTCCTCTATGGCTTCCCGTTTCTGGTTCAATATGTTCTGCCGTGGGCGCCTCCTTGGGCGCCGGTGTGCCTCTGGTACGCGTTTCTAGCCCAGTTATTTTGCACGAATGGATCCACAGCTATGGTGACAACTTTTCGAGTATTATTACCGCTGGTCTTTCTGGTCGAGGGAATTTCCCATCACAGCTTTCTTTTGGATTTAAACGGTAAGCTTTGCACTCTCCACCATTTGTTATCTCAACAACTGGTCCACTAAATGACTTGTCTTGAGTACAGGTGCGGAGCTTTTGCTGACTTCGTTTATCATTTCAGCTCTGAAGACAAGCAATTTGTGCTCTTCGATATTTTTCCTGTCATTGGCAACACAGGTATGGCAAATTCAGTTGATGCTGAAAAGCTGTGCATTTTTGACATCTATTTTGGCTGTAAAGTGCTTGCTTGCAGTTTTCTTAGGATCCGAACTTATCGTGCAGTGGCTGCAATTGACACTGGCACTCCATTCACTGCATATCACGGCTGCGACCGACGACAAAATGGTACGAAATCGTCTTGCTGCTGACTAGTTTGTTCTTCAACATTTCGTGAGTCTATTGTTTGCTGATGTCACTTCGTATCTAGGTTTGATCTGGTGGATACTTTTACGTGTCCACGATTTGTTTGCTGGCAGTGTTACGTCGTTTTTGAAAGCCCGGATACATTCGCGGCTGTGCATCTCGCTTTTGAGATGCTGATGTCTACGCGGTCACAGTAGCTTGCGTTGCACTCGACGTGGTTGCAGCGACGCGCTCCATGATACTTTTTCTCTCGAACTTGCTTTCCAGCTCGAGTGCGGATCAGCGTCGCACTCTTGCGTTTTCTCTCCTTCAGCAGCTACGTATCGTGTCTGAGGTCAATGTATCGAACTGACGAAAGCATCAGGTGGCACTGCGAGCAGAGCTTGCTCGTGGACCACTCTGCAACGCATGTTTCGACCCTTTGACTGGACTTGGCGCACGTCCTATTATGCTTTTGCGTCTGCTTGAGTCTTCGTATGCGACACATATTATCTTGCTCATTGTCGAAACAACCATTCGCTGTCGTGGAGCACATCGCAGTATACAGCGGACAATGGCTGAGTTTTCTTGACAGCTGCGGGTGAAGTAAGCGTTGTGCAGAATATGAAGTGTGACCAAATACATCTTTTCATCAAAAAAGCAGAAAAGTTGTAAGAGAGTTCTGCTATCGAGCATCATCATGTTCCTCTGTTCAATCATCATATTATAGTAGTATGCGTTCGGAAAGAAGTACTAATATCGTAATCGGTGCGTCATCGAGTGAGTCTACAACGAATCCGACGGACAATCCACAAACGATGCCGACCGGTCCGAAGACGTCACTTTGCAGAAGCGGCACACATCGTCAATGCAGCCCACACCTCCAGTTGCACACGACATGTCCGTGAAGATGTTGATGCCGACAGCAGCGTCGCCTTCTGATACGACCTGCGTGCACTCTGCGCCGGACAGCAAGCTGCCGCTCGTTGGTACTGGTGTCTCGGTGGGGGCGTCCGTCGGAACATCAGTTGGAGCGTCCGTCGGGACATCGTCCGTCGAAGTCGTTGTCGGGCCAGTCACATATCCTGCGATAGCTGAGCAGTCCACGAAGGCCGTCGACTGGGTTGTGTTCAAGACCTTGCAGAAACGGCACACGTCGTCGATGCACCCCACGTTTTCGTTGCCGCACGTAGCATCCGTGACAATGTTGATCCCGACCGATGCGTCACCTGGTGAGACAGTCTTGGTGCACACGGACTGATTAGCAGGGGCCTCAGTTGGAGCGGCAGTCGGTATGATGACCGGCATGACTGTCGGTGAGTCCGTGGGAGCCTGTGTTGGAGCTTCAATGGTCACCGAAGCGCCACGAATAGTGCCACAGTCCGTGAAAGCTGCCGATTGTTGCGTGTACACGAGTCTACAGAAGCGACAGACGTCGGTGATGCAGCCAATGCCACCAGTAGCGCACGAGGCGTCTGTGACGATGTTGATGCCAACCTTGAGGTCTCCTTCTGAGGCAGCTTGTCCGCACGTGCTGCTCAATGAGGGCAGTTCAGTCGGAAGCTCGGTAGGTACTTCTGTGGTTGGAGTCTCTGTGGGTATTTCCGTGGGTGGTGCTGTCGGTGGCTTGATAATGACAGAGGCGCCAGGGATGGTGTTGCAGTCGGTGAAAGCTGCCGACTGGACTGTGGTGGTCATTCTGCAGAAACGACACACGTCGTCGATACAGCCAACATTGCCACGCAAACACGAAAAATCCGTGACGATATTGATGCCGACCGCAGCGTCGCCCACAGACACCGCCAATGTGCATGCAGCACCGGTGGTTGGTGTGTCCGTGGCGGTCGCAGTCGGCGCGGGGGTTGTCGGTGTAGTACCAGTGACGATGGTGGTGACGTTAAAGCTGGCGCAGTCCACGAACACAATTGACTCTGGCGTCTCTTTCACTCTGCAGAAGCGGCAATGGTCGCTGAAACAGCCAAGACCACCGTACAGGCATTCTGCATCGACGATCGCCCCAATGCCGACTGCAGCGTCGCCTTCGGATATCTCACAGGGGTCCGTGGTGACGGTCGGCTGCGTCATAGTGGGAAAACCTGCTCCAAACGAGGAGCAGCTCTCGAATTGCGTCGATTTGGGCGTATCGATGAGCTTGCAGTACCGGCAATGATCATTGTAGCAGCCGAGTCCACCATTGACACAGCCTGCGTCGTCGACAACGCGGACGCCAAAGCTCTTGTCTCCATCGGAGACTGTGCACGAGACAGTGGTCGTCTCTCCTTGAGCTGTCGATAGAGGCAGTGTTGTCAAGCTCAGAGTGCACAGAGCAATGGTCTTGATGTAGGCCCGAGTGGAAGCGCTGTGAGAGTACACCATGATTGGCGGAAGGTCGAAGTGGTATCGAGAGAAGCTGGATGGAGGTAGTTGTCGTGTGGTCCAGGAGATGTCTGGCCAACGAAACAAGTTGAGAAGTGTCCTCTCCAGTGCTGGCCTCGTGGGCCTGTTATATCCAGCAGCGGCGAGAGCTTCATCTCATTGTATTTTCGGCGTGTTCATGATGCAAGCAAGACCTGCAAGAACAGAACTTGAATAAATCGTAGATATTACTGCTCATGTTGCCGTTGTCATCTCGACGCGGTGTATTTGCGTATTGATGCTGAGTACGCAAATGCATCAGATTTAGCTCATGGTGTTCG
>NQFO01001655.1:0-27067 GCA_003991265.1 Pseudoperonospora humuli
GAAAAGCTTGAGGGAAAATCTGCGCGAGAAGCGTTTGCTCTCTTAAAGCTTGACAAAGCTGGCGGCAACGTGCTTCGCAGCCATAGATTTCCTCAATGGAAAGACTTTGTCACCCGCGCACAAGGAGAACACGCTTACAAAGCAATGGCGGAGGTCTTGCTGGCTCGCTTCGGTAATGCTCGCCTTGCCAAGATGCTGCCGAAAAGGTTGAAGAAACGAAAGTGATCGCAACTGAGCTACAGAAGGCACGATTTGTTGTTTGGGCACGCAAGTGTGAGAAAGAGCTTGGTTTGACATCGCTGAAGCCATTGAATCCTGACTTGAAGAGCGGCGACCTGTTTCACGACCTTCCAGACAACACGTGGGAAGGCTATGCGGAGTTAAATTACCTTGAGGCGGAATCGCGTGAGCAAGAATTGCTACTCGAGAAGTTGCTTAAACGCTACGACGAATTTGACCTCTCAAAAGCGATGCATGTTGCTTTGGAAAATGACAGCTCGAAAGTCATTGCGGAGAAATTTCTACAACAGTTTGACTTGCATTGGCGAGCAAAGCAGCCCTCATATGAAGCTTTGTTCGCAAAATTGGGTCTTGACCCGACAAAAGACGGCTTTCTTGGCAGCCGTCTCTTCAAAACGTGGTACGATCATGTAGAGGCATTGGAGGCCTATCCTGATTCGGAGGTGGCAAGGTTCTTAAGGGCTCGCTTGGGTGACTCTGACCTTGCCAAGATGCTGGAAGCTGCCAAAATGGTTGACAATACAAAGGCACTTGCTACCAAGCTTGAAGACGCATATAACTTGAAGTTGCGTTACGATCGTGCCTTCGACAAATTTGGCCTTGATGCGAAAAGCGATGACTTGCTTGGTAACCCTTTCTTCGAACAGTGGTACAAGCTTGCGAAGGAGGAATGGTCGGATGTAGAGGTGGTGAGGTTCTTAAGGGCTCGTTCGGATGACTTTATCCTTGCCAAGATGCTGGATGCTGCCAAAAAGGTTGGCAGTACAAACGCACTTGCTATCGAGCTTGAAAAAGCATATATCTCGTCGTGGCAGCGTAAGTTTTCTTCCCGTTTATTCGACGAATTGGGCCTCAAGGCGACAAGCGACGACTTGCTTGGTAACCCTCTCTTCAAGACCTGGTACAAGTTTGCGACGCAGGAATTGTCGACTGAGGAGGTGGTGAAGATATTACGGACTCGCTTCGGTAATGTTCGCCTTGCCAAGATGCTGCATGCTGCCGAAAAGGTTGAAGAAACGAAAGTGGTCGCAAGCACACTTCAGAAGGCACGATTTGTTGTTTGGGCACGCGAGTGTGAGAAAGAGCTTGGTTTGACATCGTTGAAGCCATTGAATCCTGACTTGAAGAGCGATGACCTGTTTCACAACCCTCCATCCGATGCGTGGGACAACTATGCGAACGCAAACGACAACATGAGGAGACAGTTTGAGTATGAGATGCTACTTCGTGTTTTGCTGGCTCGCTACGACGAATTTGACCTTGCAAAAGCGTTTCATGCTGCCATGGAAATTAGCAAGCTGAAAAACATTGCGAAACGTCTTCAGAATCGCCTTGACTCGCATTGGATAGCCACGAAGCTCTCATATGAGGAAATGTT
The DNA here is from genome assembly GCA_003991265.1 of Pseudoperonospora humuli. Taxonomy (NCBI): domain Eukaryota; phylum Oomycota; class Peronosporomycetes; order Peronosporales; family Peronosporaceae; genus Pseudoperonospora; species Pseudoperonospora humuli. The sequence goes on from NQFO01001655.1 coordinate 1,619, forward strand.
CGTGAAATTGGGTCTTGACCCGACAAAGGACGGCTTCCTTGGCAGCCGTCTCTTCAGAACGTGGTACCAGCATGTCGAGATATTTGGGTATCGTCGTGATTCGGCGGTGGTGAAGATATTGAAGGATCGCTTGGGTAACTTTGGCCTTGCCAAGATGCTGGATACTGCAGAAATGTCTGAAGAAACGAAAGTGATCGCAATCAACCTTCAGAAGGCACGATTTGCTGATTGGGCGCTCAAGTGTGAGAAAGAGCTTGGTTTGACATCGTTGAAGCCATTGAATCCTGACTTGAAGAGCGATGACCTGTTTCGCAACCATCCAGACGATACGTGGGATGACTATTCGGAGTTTGAGGACAGTAAGTTGGAATCGTTTGAGCAAGCATTGCTAGTCGAGAAGTTAATGGAACGCTACGACGTATCTGACCTTGCAAAAGCGTTAGAGGCTGCCACGGAAATTGACAGCTCGAAAGCCATCGCGGAGAAAATTTTACACCAGTTTGGCTTGCATTGGGAAGAACCGCAGCCCTCATATGAAGCTTTGTTCGCAAAATTGGGTCTTGACCCGGCAAAAGACGGCTTTCTTGGCAGCCCTCTCTTCGAAACGTGGTACAAGTATGTAGAAAAATTTGAGATCCATCGTGATTCGGAGGTGGCAAGGTTCTTAAGGGCTCGCTTGGGTGACTCTGGTCTTGCCAAGATGCTGGAAGCTGCCAAAAAATCTGAAAGAACGAAAGCAGTTGCTATTGACCTCGAAGACGCATATAACTTGGAGTTGCGTTACGATCGTGTATTCGGCCTTGATGCGAAAAGCGACGACTTACTTGGTAACCCTTTCTTCAAATGGTGGTACAAGTTTGCGAAGAAGGAATGGTCGGATGTGGAGGTGGTGAGGTTCTTAAGGGCTCGCTCAGATGACTTTAGCCTTGCCAAGATGCTGGATGCTGCCAAAAAGGTTGAAGACACCGAAGAATTTGCTATCGAGCTTGAAAAAGCATATATCTCGTCGTGGCAGCGTAGGGAAATTGAGCCTTTGTTCGACGAATTGGGCCTCAAGGCGACAAGCGACGACTTGCTTGGTATCCCTCTCTTCAAAACGTGGTACAAGTTTGCGACGCAGAAGAAATGGTCGACTGAGGAGGTGGTGAAGATATTACTGACTCGCTTGGATGACTCTAGCCTTGCCAAGATGCTGGAAGCTGCCAAAAGGGTTGAGGACACGGAAGCACTTGCTATCGAGCTTGACGGCGCATATTTCTGGTTGTGGGATAAGAGAGACCCAACACATCTATTCGATGAATTGGGGTTTAAGGCGACAAGTGACGACTTGCTTGGTATCCCTCTCTTCAAAAGGTGGTACAAGTTTGCGAAGGAGAAGCAATCGACTGTGGAGATGGTGGAGTTCTTAGAGTCTCGCTTGAAAAGATTTAATCTTGCCAAGATGCTGGATGCTGCCACAGAAGCTGACGACACCAAAAAGATTGCTCTCGAGCTTCATGCGGCGCAATTTGATTATTGGGACCACAGTCGAGTAAGTGAAGCTGAAGTGAACAAGATAATGCGACCTGCCAAACCTTTTATGAAGATTAGAAAAAGGGAGTTTGGCCAGTCTGTCAGCGCAGGAGATTTCACTGTGGGGTTGAAGTATGGAGAGTATCGGCAGAAAAAAAAATCTCGTTTAAACGAGGCGACGGATTCTGCACACGCGCATTAATGACTCGAACCTTGACAAGAAGCTGAAAGCTGCCGAGAATGCTGACGGTTTGAATGACGTTATGCCTCGGCTCTGAAACGCGCGGGAGGACCTTGTGAAGACGTAGCACTAGGCTTGAAAAGACAGTTGAGAGTTCAATGCGGATCTCGCATCTACAGTGCTTCTATGCAGCATATGCATTCACGGCTGCCATTCTTTTTCATTTACTTCTTGATAAGATAACATGCTATACGACCCTCTAAACATGATCTCTATCTGAAGTCAAAGTCGAACACCAACTGTAGTCAATCAACCGCATGGCATCTCATTACTAGATATCCACAGGTACAGAGCGTTAGCATCGTATTCGACAACTTTCTTACAGACCTTGCCACAACGAATCGTCGTCTCATTACGCTTAGCGTAGCGATTGAAGAAGATAGATGGACCTCTGGCGATGTTGGCCTTCATTTTAGTATCCAGACTGGTCGATCCTTTTTCCTCTTCTTCCGCCTCCTTTCGCGACGCCTCCCTTGCTGCGGACAACGTACCTCTCTCTCAGCAGTACACATCACCCGCATCCCGGCATCTAGATCAATGATGACAACGTTTTAGCCACGTATCCAGGAGAAAGCACAGGAGTCTGAAACTTTTCTTGAAAAGCTTCTTCTCGGGTCTCTTGTCTTTCTCGACGTTACTTGAAGCAAAAGAATCGACGCGCTGAATCTGTCGCTCATATAATCAATGGGCGATCGATAGACTTCTTGTCTGTCTTCTCTTTGTCCTCCGTCTCTGATTGAAACAGCAAACTGATGCACCGTATCCGTCCTTCGTTACTTGCTTGGCTGAGAGGCGACAAGCGTGCTCGTCCTTCCTTTCCACTGTCATCTCCGCGAACTCCCTCTTCTCAACATCACTCCCTTGTCGTCTGGTCTCAAACTGAGAAGCATCAAAGGTGTGGCGCATTGCTGTCTATTAACTATCATGAAATGGCTTCATCGATAGCGATACGCCAGGAAGGTTCCGGCTGAAGCCCTCGACTTGCTTCTTCATACACGCGTAGAAGCCATGCAGAGTAGTCGCATTGAGCTTCATGTACGCTCTCGTGTAAGTCGTGGCCACAGGAAATCAGCGAGAACGCCCGGCCAGACTCCGTTTTCGTTGGTCACTTCGCCCATCACACAGAGAGGAGAGAGCAGTCAATGCGGGTGCAGCATGCACGAGATGAGATTAGGTGAGACGAGACAAGAGAGCGCGATCATGATCAGAAGCGAGCTTCAGACGGCGCTATTTGATCATTGGAACCGCATTGAACTAAGTAAATCTACAGTGCGTAAGCAAATGGGGCTTGGATTTGTTACAGTCTTTTTCGAGACATTGGGGCTCCAGACTACTGTCGACCCAGTTGGTTACGGTGTGTGGAAAAAATATAGAGTGGCGGAAGAAGAATTCGGCTTTAGTGAAGGCGACGGATTCTGCACGCTCGCTTTGATGACTCAAGCCTTGTCAAGTAGCTGGAAGTTGCCAAGAATGCTCACGGTTTGAACGACATTATGTCTCAGCTTCGCAACACTTTCTGAAGACGCAGCACTGAGCTTGAAAAGCAGTTAGAGTTCAATGCAGATCTCGCATCTACAGCGCTTCTGTCATTTACCTTCATTTGCTTCTTGGGAAGATAACGTGCTATTAAGTTCTTTAAACATGATCTGCATCCAAAGTCAAAGTGGTGAGCTCTCTTGATACGACAAACAAGCGTCGCGTGTGCGCTGGTAGTAGTTCCAGACACGACAGAAGACGTTGCCGCAGCTAATAAACGCATCTCGGTCTGCACATGCGGTGCATGCGCTTTTGCAGGCCATCATCGCCTTTTCGTGTCGAGTAGATGCAGTGCGAATTGCTAGCAAGCTTCGTTGTGGGTTGGCCTTGCATTCGTCACACAAGGTATCATTACCCAGTGATCCACAAAGCCGACAGTGTTTGCTCATGTAGAAGGAGTCAATGGAATGAAAGCCACGACCAACTCGACGCATTGGAGTGACGTTGTCGTACACTTGTTGACGAGCTTTTACAGACGACCGAGGCAAGGTCGCGTACCACGACCGAATATTAGCTCCTGTCAAGAGGAAGAGCCGCTCAAGGCTTGGAATAATCTGTAGTAAGTAGTATTAGTTGAGCACACGACGCATTAACTGCTTCAGTTGAAAAGCACTCACATCCGCCCCATACCTGTTTGTTGATGTAGTAGTGATAGTTGATACTATAGCGCTTTTGTTTGACGTACTCATCGGGTGACACAACCAAGTCCATCAGCCGCGCACCAGGGGGTCCATTCACTACAACATAAGGAATCCGCTCTGCATATCGTGGTTCTGCTCTTGGATCTTTCTCCATGGCTTTAATACTCACAAGGGCTGCAGGAGGCGCGCTACAGAGCAAGTGAGCTGCTTAGTCATATCAGCAGCAGTAAGCCAAAAGACGACCCATTCGCACCTTCCATTGTTATAGGTCCCCAAGCGAACTTCTTTTGCAAAAATGAAGTCTTTCAGCTCAATTCGGTGCTCTAGAATGTGCAGCCAATAACTCTCCAATCCTTTCTTCACTTTGGACAAGTCACCCGAGGTAAAAAGTGTCTTCAAACAAGCTTGCATGGCATGTTGAACCACTCCACACGAATCACGTCGGACTGTCTCGATTCCTTTCGACTCCAAGACACCAGTCTCTTGTCTTGGGGACTCAAATTTGTTGCCAACGTAACGTTTTTTGGATACGAGAACAGAGCCCATATACACTTTCTCCAGCTTGAGCGTCACGGGCCTAAGAACATCGTACAAAGTGTCGGAAAGTAACGAGCCGCGAAACAGGAGGCTGCTTACCTTGGATTTGAGACTGTCACTGCGTCAGCAATTTCCTGTCCGATGCGAAAGGCATCTGCTTTTGATCTTCCCTTGAGTAGAACAAAGACACTGTCTGTATCGCCGTACACAACCTCGGCATTCCAATCCGAGCACCCTTCGATTAGTCGAACAGCAGCTTCAAGTGTACACCTTCCAGTCTATGTGCCATGGAAATACCAAGACAAGAGAGATCAAATGAGGAAAGTCAAATAATGCACACGACAACCCACTAACAGTGCTAACATACCTGAACAATTGCATCAGCCAATTGAGCACACGGCATACGTCCCGAGAACCCAGCCGCCGTGTACCCATACGTCACATTCGAGATCATTTTCAGCGCTAGCTGTCGAGCGTTCAATACCTTTTCTAGTCGATCCTCGTTCGATTCTTTTGCCAACTTCATGGACTTTTTCACCATGATCCGAGTTGACAATAGTTCGTCCAAGATAAGTGGAAGAACGCCATGACGACAGCTCTTGGGACAAAACAACGCGCCATTGGGAGCAATGATGATGTCGTTCTTGCATTGCAACAGTCCCGTGGCATTGGGGGTGAAGTCGACAACTCCAAGCGATGTCTCCAACTCAGGATTGAGGCCATCCTTTAAGCGTCCTAGGATGCTTGAATAGCACAGATTGTAGGCGATGATAAGTGACGGATAGAGAGACTACAGCACAAAAACAAAGCACGTTGATGCGATGGACATCGAGGAACTCAAGCGTTCAAAATTGTGACTGTACCTGAAAGTCCAGAACAACGACGGGATCTGCATAAAAGCCCGAACGTGGTTCCATCACCAGTGGAATGCACTCCATTGGAGCCTGACCCGCCACTTGATTCCTGCTAGGCGATACCAATAGAAACTTCCTTCGCTTTGTCACGCGCAACAGGACAGCCTCGACTCGGTATTGGGACCCTCGTGACAAAACCGAGTAAAACTCAATGCCAAATAACCGAGCCATCTCACTAAGGAAGGAGATTGCTTCAGTACAAAGCTGTCTGATAAAATCACAAGAAGAAAGACACGTGCCTTGTTCGGATGATCAGCTGCGTCTTGGAGAGGATTTGGAGGTTAAGGGCAGCTCGCTCGAGGAAGTACCGGATCACCTTCCAACGCTTGTCACCACCTTCACGGAACCAGGACGTCAATTGTTCAGCTGAATATACAGGATATGATCGCTTTAGAACAGCGCGCACGACATCTTCAAGAGCATAACGCGACAGTTTAAGCTAAAGCAAGTACACGATCAAAGCCCATCAACTCGCTGTCAATCGTGATGTGGCACCGCATACCTCTGAGCGAGTCATTCGCCAAAGATTCAGCACAAATCTGCCGTGAATCCATAGTCCAGCTGCCCTGTTCACACCCCACGTTGTACCGATAGACGCTTCTTTTTGGATACTTTCGTCTGGGTCATGAGCTGTGGCTGCGTTTCGAGGATCTATAAGAGCTGACGGAAGGCGCGATAGCGACTGGATGAGGTTGATCTAAGCAACAAGTAGGTGTTACGAGGCCGAGTCAAGCATGTCAAATGATTCACTCACATCCAATTGCGACGCTCGGTCGACAAGGTACCCGATAGAAGCCTTTTGCACTTCAAAGCCGACGAGAAAGTCTGGATCCCACCGCCTGACTAACGCCTCGAGGGAATGAAAGAGGTCACACTCGTCTACAGCAAATGTTACAGTCAAGTCTCCGCTGGCAACGCACAGCCTCACACCTTCGAGCGTTGAGTGCTTCATATCATCCAGTTTGGTCATGAGAAAGCCGCGCTCTTTTGTCTTGCATTCCGTTGGTCCTTCTTGCGCCTCGACTGCGTAGCATATTGCGTTAACTGGATCGTGAAGAGGATTCGGCAGCATGTTGCCACGTGATGTGGCAAAAATCTCAATGGAAAGGATCGTGATATTCGACAGAATCGTCGGTGAGCTCACTTTGCTCGAGGGCGAAGCCGTCGACATTCCCGATGATCGAACACGCTTGCGTCGTGTCTGAACAAATGCAGCAAGTCAAACAAGCATCGTGTCATCCTCTCTACCTTATCATTCCCACCTTGACAGGCACATTGTTCGACACCCAGTCCTCGACAACAGAGGCATCTGGAGGCAATCGTGCTGGCATCCGCAAGCAGCGTTCCTGGCAGATAAGTACGAGATTCATAAGATCTCTTTGTTTGAATAGGTACCCACTGAGCTCATACCTTTGCCTCTCTGTCACGAGTGTTAGTTGGACGTTTTAACTGGGAAATCTTGCACCAGGGTCGATTTGTCGTGCTATCACTACTGCTGCTATTGCAGAGAGGTTGCAACAGCTGACGTGTAGCTGTGGTGTCAAACGGCGACAGGTTTCTCGGATTGTGCGGTGTAAAGTCGAATTTCTTGCCACCGCATACCAACGCTTCATCGGGAATGTCTGCAGCATTGCTGTAAAACGCAGATTGGTACTACAACAAGTCCGTCCAAGTGAACGTTAGTCTCGGCAATCGTGATGGTCGACGCATTAATTGCCAAACCTGCACTGGATTCACTCCAGAGTTTTGTGACGATGAAAGGATCTGGGACAGCGAAGGAGGATTGGGACTGAAAACCCACAAGCGGTTCTTGCCTGCGATTGTTTGGAATGGCCCTTTAGCTCTCGAAGTTACCGGAAGCGGCCACGGATGGGGCGTTAGTGACAATTGAAAAGGCTCAACTGGAGCCGATTCCTCTTTTCGTTGAGGTAATCGTAGCGGTTCTTGCGGCCGCGGTGGAAGCAGATCTTCAATATCGCCAACCAAGGGCATATCCTCTGGGCTCGCCCCTAATCTGGCTGCTCTAGCAACGTTTGTCGACGGAGTGTGGACAATGACACGAGGACTTTTACGTTCCCTTGGTGGCGTTGCAACGGATCGAGACTCACGCTCAGCTTCGTCCCACCAGCAATTGTTTTCAGGCAAAGTGAGCGCTTGCGTCGTAATGTGTTTTTCGACTAGACATTGTGAGGCCAAGATGTCTTCAATCTCGTCATTTTCGTTGCTCCACTTGCTGACATGCTCTCCATCGCTATTGTCGTCGGGCGTATGGTATCCGTCGTTCACATTTTCGCTCTGCTTTGGCCTGTCCAGACAGCTCCAATTGCTTTTTTGCTGCATTGCTAAGCGAATATCGACGTGGTTCGAATCGTGTTTGCCAGTATCTTCGTCTTCAGCTTGACTGTAAGCGTACTCGCTCTCCACAGCAATCGAATTCCCGCATGACACCACATCACCAGCAGACAATGGCACCTCATCGCACCCAGACGAGTCGCTGTTTATCTGTTGTCGTTCCGCCTGCTCTGTGAATGCCTTCAATACCGCGTCGACCGAATCTTTCATTTTTTTCTCGAAAAATGACTGGGACAGCAGCGATGAGGCCGATTGGGCCGGCGAAATACTCATTGATGAGCCCTTTGTCATTAATGCATCAGCGTTGCGTGAAAGACTTAATGACATCATGGGCGTTCCTCGTTCTCCTTGTTGGACACGCCGTGACGTTTCCTCCTATTGCTCGCAAAGAAATCGTACGTTAATCTTTCTAGCTATAGCCGCTACTACTTTTCATAGCGTTCCACTAACGAACCTCCCAAATAGCTGCCAACGACGGCACATTGCGCGTGCGATCTGTTGCTTCCTGCTGGGATTCAAACCGCCTTGGGTTCAAAATGCACGCAGCTGCAACGTCAGCTTCTAATGCGCAGCTTGATTGTCGATCAAACCATCGCTTTGGCGTCTGAGGGACTGGTGCATACCGTCCATCGAAAGAAGCGATTGGTTTCTCCAAGCCGTTGATTCGATCCCTTGGAACGTTTGAGGGAAGAATCGGACGGTATTTGCCTGGAATCTCCACCAAATGGCCTTGTGCTACGGGAAGAGGAAAGCGAAACTACATCCATAGGCACAGGGAAGGTTGCCCACTAAGAGCTGTTTACCAAACGAATGACAAACGTCGTTTTCAAACGCACCTTGACGTTGCTAAACGCCACACAGTTCATTCCTTCGATATGGTAGTCCGCAAACACCTTCATTCGACAACCGACAACCAATAGTCTTTCATACGTTTGACAAGCGAATGTAGCATTGTACCCATTTACCTGAAGCAGGAATGGCACATGTGCCTCATAAGACTGGAATCGTCGATCACCAACACATCCACTTTCAAGCAAGTGCACAATTGTAGACACCACCCGTGGGTTGTAGACAAAAACTTGCACAAAAAGCTTTGGACTTGGGTGATAGCCGTAGAATGGTGTTCCTTGCACAACCAGCATCTATCCAAAGAGTAGAGTGAGTGAGGGAATGAGTCTCTTTTCCGCAGTCTTTCACTCGACGTCACTACGCACCTTGGCGATTCTTCGACTTGAGTGATCGTTCGAGCTCGAGCCATTGGTTTGTTGCCTCTGGTGCGGCTTGGAGACGTTGGCAGTCTCGATATCCTTCGCCAGTCGAGGCAGAAGACGGCACAGACGCTCGAGGTCTTCGAAATCTGGATCATCTTCTGCTCGAAAGTAGAAATAAGGAAAGATCTGGCAAAGAACGATTTAATCCGCTAAGTGGCCATTCAAAAACCTCTCAAGGCGTCTCAAATGGGAAAAAGACACTGACCCCGTGAACATGGACGAGAGCTTTTTGACCAGCGGGTGTAGCGCCAAAGACACGCACGACGGGGACTTCACGGGCGCGTTGATAGTAAGGAGAGGCGGAGAGTTTGTCGATAGCATTGACAGGTAGCGGTTTGCTCATGTAATAGTCCACTACAACGGCTTCTACGCGCAGCTCTTCGTCGTCGTTGTCGCTCATAGGATTGAAGATTTTGACGTCAAGAAATAGAAATATGATGTCAAGAATCCACGTGGGACATTCATTTTGACACGATGCGCTGATAGAATTACCATCCGTGGAAGCCCCACGGCTTGATTGAACGCTAAGCATTGGAGCATGTAGGTGGACCATTCCTGCCAATAAATAAATAGACTGGACGTCATGCCATTACTCAATGCATGTCGGCATGAGAAGGCTTGCAAGGTTGCTGTGGTGTTCTTAATGAACTGCTCGACATGCAAACTTCCCATGTTTCATACCCAAATCTGACCTATGCGACTACATTCTCGTATCCACAATTGCTATTTTGACAAAGTTATGCGTCCTTGTATGCGTTATACCGCTTCTGATGTATAAAATTTGCGTATCAACGGCATGGCCTACGTCTGCGCCTCCGCTGGTGCGGAGAAAGAACAGCAGCACCCGCATCCCGGCATCTAGATCAATGATGACGACGTTTTAGCCACGTATCCAGGAGAAAGCACAGGACCCTTGTAAAGCTTCTTCTCGGATCTCTCATCTTTCCTGTCGTTGCTTGAAGCAGAAGAACCGACGCGCTGAACCTGTCGCTTATTTTGATTGACAGAGGTGGCAAGCATTCTCGTACTAAGCATACTACTATTTTGCTCAATAACGTTTGACGTTCGCTCCACTTGATACCATCTGACGCAAGTACGTCTCGCATCTGCAGCGCTTCCACCACATCTACCCCATCGGTACTATAGTACGCATTCATCGTTGCGTTCACGAGGTTTTCCCTCATTCCTCTTTGCTTCTATCTAGGTAAGACTACTTGCAATTGAGCTCTAAACATGATCTATGCGTAGACTTGAAGGTGTTTGAGCAAGTGCTCGCGAATCGTCACGCCAGCGCTGACCACCATTCGCTGTGGTTTGAAGTGAGGCATCCATACGAATCGGTTTTAGACCTTTCCTTGGAGGAAAGAGCCAAGGCAGATCGGACTGAGCCATCCTTGTTCTTCCTTAGCCCATTCTTTGTGATCATACACGATTTCTTGCGCGTGGATTGAGGCCACTCGAGGAAATTCAGTTCAATATTCAAGTTGGCACACGTTGGAACAATGGAGAATCATCGTCGGGGTCTTTTCAATCTTCCTCCCCTCGTGTCACTACTTTTGCGCTTGCATTTTATAGCGTAAAGAGAGGAGTGAATGCACAAAGCGCCACATCGTCATACGTATAGCCGTATAGCTGAATATCCGGAAGTTACTTTTCTTTCTTTTTGCTGTTTCTTCACTCGTCTCATATCTGTGTATGCCACATCGAATCCAGCGGTACATTGTACCACTTTTTGAAATACCCAACCTATCCAATTGGTGGTACTTTATTGTGCCCGCCCCCCTCGGTATAACTGCTAATCGTACGATGAACCGGCACACACTGGCCGAAGCCACGAGTCTGCACGATGGTCCCGTGCCCGTGTACTTGATGGAGGAGATTGCGAGTGCGTAACTCAATACTTTAATCTACTTGAACCCCAAAAGTCTCACGTGTTATGATATGTCTACCACATGTAGACTCGACAAAGGCAAGTGACCGGGACGCGGAAAAGACCGCCGACTACATGCTCGGGAGACTCAATAAGAGCAATTTAAACGTCAAACTAAAAGCGCTACAGATCATCTCGGTGGGTATGGGGCAATTGAGCGTGTAACAAAGTTGATTGGTCTTCTTGACATGTTTGGTGTCTAGTTTTGCATTAGAGAAGGAAGTTGTGCGTTTGCCGAGGCGATTAAAGAAGAAGAACAGGAGATTTCGGCCTATTTGCGTGCGTTGAAATGAGTAGTAGGGAAAGGGAGAGATTGACTGAGTACTTGGGGATTGATGTGCAGAATTTTCGGGGCCTCCAGATCCAGTATACGGCGATGAGAAATACCGTCGTATTCGGGTGGCAACACAGGTTAAGAGAGTGCTGAATTTAAGATGGAACGAGTGGATATGCGATGAAGAACTCACTCGCTATCTTGTGTTGTGTTGGTAAAGGAAGCGCTAGTGTGTTTAAATGATGGTTTACTCTCACGACGTGCTGAGCAATCACCACCACCACCACGGCAACAGCCTCCTCAGGGTGGCGTGAACAGCTGGCAGGGGCAGGCTCCTCCTGCACCGTCCTATGGCAATTCAAATGGAGCGTATAACCAGAGTGAACGACAACACTCGAGTGTTGGTGGATCGTGGGGACACCCTCAGCTCTCCAATCGACCAGCGCCGTATCAGGATAGCCCATCGGGAGGCTACAATGGACCTTCAGGTGGCCATGATGGACCACCAGGTGGCGGCTACAATGGCTCGTCTGGAGCAGGTTCCTTTGCGAATCGAGATAACATCGGCTATGGTCGCGATAATAGTTATGGACAAAAGGCGGGAGGATACAATTACAACCGGAATGGTGGGTACGGTCAGAACGCGCCACCACAGCAACAGCAGCTGCAACAGCCAAGTGGGTTCAATTCGTGGTCATCCTCATCGAGTACTAGTGTAGTCTCGAAGGGCTCTGGTGCTGGCATATGGAGTAGTTCAGGTTACCAAAAGAAGGATCCTGCAGCGGATCTTGAGCCACGTTATACCCCATCCACAAGTCGAGACAATCGCCCTACCGTGTTGGTGGGTCACTCGCTTAGCTTTCCGAAGCCAAGTGGGGGATTTGGCAGTAGCAATACGGGCGCAATGTCAGGGCTTGGTGGGTTTAATAGCGGTACATACAATCCAAACGCTGTTCGCAATGCTAGCGGTGTAAACACGTTCAATCCGAATCCGATGGCAAGTGGGGCGCGAGGAAGCTTTGGTGGCCACCATTCGGGAGGAACCCCTGCCTATGTTGATAATGCAAACCGTATGAACGGTAGTACTCATCGCATTGGAAGCATGGGTCTTCCTGTGAACGGACAACCACTTAATGATGCGCCAACGACAGCTCTCGGTAAGAAGGCAGAAGTCCTAAAAAAAATGGGCACAGCTGCGCTTGAGAAATGGGACCGTCGTAACATGGACAAATCGATGGCATCATCCTTGGCCGACCACGACGAGTTACGCGCCGGCCCACACATCATTGACCACAATTATTACCGACCGAATGCTTCACAAGGAGCTGGTGGAGGTGATACGAGCAGGTACGTCACCACTTGAGAGAATGTGCTGCTGTTGGTTGGACTTTTTTTCTCATCGCCTTTGTTGGGTTTGCACAGGGACTACGAGCGCACAATGATCGACAACTTGTGCGCTCCAGCAGGTCTTTCACGCGCACCGCCTGCAGATGGTTTGAAACGGTTTGTCGAACTTGCACAGACGCTGGACGCGCAGACCATCGGTGATATCTTGCTCGACAAGCTCGAAGACGAAACTTGGCAAGTTCGTTTGAAAGGCCTGCACGTGGTGCTAGCGCTGTTCAATTCACCAGGCGCAGCACCATATCAGGAGTTTTTCGAAGAGAACGTGGAAGTCGTCGAAGAGGTTGGTTTTCTTCGCTCTCCAAGCTTGCAGCTCCTTTCAGCTAACATAGTTGTTATTCCGCGCTCAGCTGCGAATGGATGCCAAACCTAGCGTCGTGTCCAAGGCGCTGCAGGTTTTGCGAGCACTTGGTTACGCGGACGAAGTTTCTCCAAAGTCAAGCTCCAAACGCGAGGGGGCCAAACGATCTCACCGAGGAAGTCTCACACAGAATCGCGTGCAGCAAGAAATAGATCTTTTGGGTCTTGACTCGATCAGCCTTGAATCATCTGCTGGTCCTGACCAAAGCGCTCAAGGTACAGCTGATCTCCTTGGCTCTCCTGTCCGTTCACAGCCGCCATCAAAACCTCTGCAGGGAGTGTCGGTATGTTGAACTGTGTCTATAACCGTGGACATCTAACATTGACTATCTTGGAATATGTTGTAGCTTCTGGACGGCTTTGACACAGTAGGAAGATCCGCTTCATCTGATCCTCGCTACGCTCAGCAGCAGCAAGCCCAGCAACAATATTACCAGCAGCCGGAGCAAGATGAACGTAACAAAGCACTGAGCCATCTCGGAAAGGGCCTTTTCGCCACTGCCAATTCACCGCGTAGTGCCGGGACAGCTGCAAACCCAGCACCACCTCCTGGCAACGTTGATGGTCCGCGTCTCGGTGGTGGTCACTCAGCCTTCAACTTCATGTAGAACATCTGGGCGCTCAAACACCTGACGAGTTCCTTACCTAACAAAACGAATGGTGTAGTAGTAGTAGTCCATGAAAACGACAAAACACGACTACTTTAATGATCTGTGCAACACGAAGCCCCTCTTCTTAGATTCATTGTCGCTTGCTGTCATTCACCAACTTTGACCACTTAAGCACGGACACGCCGCTTCTTGGATGAACTAATGACTGCATCATCCAGCTTGTGCTTTCCACATGCGATAAAACGCTTCGGGTCCCACAATTCTTGCCGAATGTTGTTGTACGGTCCGTTGAGGATGATCATGACCTTTGTGTCGCGATGATAAGTGAGTCCTGTGATGAGCTTTGGCGTGATTAAGAAGTACTGAGGCAACTTGCTACCACACGATGACTTGGTGATTCGCTGGAACACTTTGCGTTCGTTGTAGACATCCATGCCTTGGTTGATCTCATCGACGACCCGGAATGGGCACTTTGTAAGACTTTGAAGAGCCATCAAATACATGATAGTTCCCACGGATTTCTCCTGTCATACGACGTCGTGAGCATAAGAAACTATGAAAAAGACTCCATCCAGATGCAACAACGTACACCTCCAGACTGCTCCTCGGCAGTCATAGTCGAAAGTTTCGTGTTCTTACGAAACTGTGCCCGACGCTGAATGCCCCACTTTGCAACGTCCTAGACATTCCACATGACCACCCTCAGCACGGAATCACCAATCGCCATCAAGTCGATTTGAACGCAATTCACTCACCGTATCCTCGTCATCGAGCAAAATTTCCCCGACACAGCCAATATCCCTAAAGAACTCCCCGAAGGAAGAGTCAATGTGCTGCACCACTTCTTTGAGCTTTGCATGCCACTCGCCCTGTCAAGACACGACACGTCACTCCCGACATTTCTTCAAGTCAATGGAAGAAAAGACTGTGTAATTACCTTGACCTCGCTTATCTTGTCTTGACCATGCGTAACAACACTTTCCAGATCTGCCAGCCGGACTTCATCATCTCGAATTTCATTGCGCACCTGTTCATAAAGTCCTCGTACGCTCTTATCGCCGCGAAAACATTCCAGCACTGCTTTGTTGTTTTCAATCTTGCCTCGCAACTCATCCAAATCATCCGGAAGGGTGTTAAAACGATCTTCATAAGTTTCCCACGGAGCCCTTTCTTCTGCTTTGTGTTTCAAATCCATCGCCTTTCGGGCTACGGTCAGTAGATTTTCTTTTGCCAGCTTGTAAGCGTCTCGGAGGTTCCTTGAAAAAAGTCGCGTTAGTACTTGCATTAGAGCATCAGGACAACAAGACATACACTAGAAGACTTACCGTAGAGCGATTTCTGCTTGTTTCAAGTATTTGGCCGTAAAATCTACTCGAACTTGTTGTGTACCGAGCTGTAGCGATAAGCATGCTTCACGAGCACAAACCTTGTGCAGATCTCTCAACAGTTGTAGCCAATGCTTTATCTGCTGCGCTTGTCTATAGTAAATCATCGCGATCAACACGCAAAGTATCAGCGCATCAACCACCTCTTGTCACATTCCTAATCACGTTTAGCTCAACATACTTGGAAGCCTGGTGCTTGAGTTTTCGAGTCAAGACTTCCTCCTTCTTTGACACATCCTTCAGAAACAATGACCTCCAAAGTAAGTACCCCATGCAAAGCTGAAATGACAGATGTGCTCCTTACTTGTGTCAATTCACTCTTCAACGAGTAAATCTTGTTGTCATTCTCGGCAATCTTGTCATCCAAGCGAATAATTGCTTTACGCTGTGACCGAATCTCTGCGATACGATGCTGGACTTTTCGTTTGTCTTCCCCATATGCTTTCTCTTGCTCCTTGAGCTCAATTATCTGCAATGTCATGCAACATTAAAGTGTGTACGATCAGAACGAGAGCAAGCCATGTCTTCTTACCTCTTCTTGGACGCTCTTTTCTTTACAATTCAAATCATGCAACAGTTTCTTCATCTCAGTCTTCTCGTCTTCGTTTGATGTAGAGGCTGCGAGCAAGCGAGGATTCAAGAGATCATTCGTGCGCGTAGTAACGTTCCGGTTACCATACTTGGAGACTACAAACCAAAGTCAAAGAGTTAGCCGTATGTATCCATTCCCCATCAATCTCGTCGAATGGAACTTTGGGTTTACCCGACGTGACGTATTTCTTGTACGGAGTCACAAACGCTGCCTTTCGCTCTACTGACGCGATTTCCGAGAAAAGATGACCACCTTTGTTGATAATGTCTTCAGTTTGTTGAGAGCCGACCATGACGGTGTGCAGACCACCATGGGCACGAAGAGCTTCGTGCACAATATCGGGAGCAGCTACTAACTTCAATATCAACAAATCGTAGTGTTAGTTACCCACTTGATCATTTTATTGATCACATGAGCGTCATCACTGCTACCTCATCCAAGTAGCCCGTCATGCCGTATCGTTCGCGAAGATCGTTCATTTTGTCGCTCGAGTACGGACGATTAACAGCGTGACATCTTCCATCTTCAACATTCAAGATCGAAGCCTTTATACGACGATCCGAGTTTTCATTTTTCAGCTCACGGAGAATTGTATTGTAGTCATCGTAGCATTCTGTCACCAGTGCTCCTAGAAGCCACTTTGGCAGAGTGTCTTCAACATACTTTGCATGCATTGTTT
Source organism: Pseudoperonospora humuli (assembly GCA_003991265.1). Lineage (NCBI taxonomy): Eukaryota > Oomycota > Peronosporomycetes > Peronosporales > Peronosporaceae > Pseudoperonospora > Pseudoperonospora humuli. The sequence continues at coordinate 17,858 of NQFO01001655.1, forward strand.
CATTGAGTTTCATCTGCAGTACGAAGCAATGACGTCAGTAGAATATGCCACCTTCATTGCAAGAACAACACTGCAAGTTTATCCGTTACCTCGAGTGCAATTGGTCCCCAAACTTTCCGCTTGAGCCGATGCTGGTTGTTTACGACCCAATCTGCTGCACGGATGCAGTCTGGATCAGCTCGCTGCAGAGCCAATCGTCGTTGGATATCCTCGTTCTCGAGTCTTTCAAGCTTGCTTTTCACCTTCTTCTGTTCATTGTCCATATAAGACAGTTCGCGAGCCAGTGCTTCTCGTTTACTGCGAATTTCCATTTCCTGCACACAATACGGCAAAAAGAGCAGTTTGACGCAAGACCTTTGCACTATCAATCTTGCTTGCAAACCTCCAAATCTTTGGCGCGCTGCTGTTTCTCCAACTGCTCCTTTTGCTTCTTAAGCTCCGCGTCATCCGTCATCCCTTTGCGTTCCTTTTTCCACTGCAATAGAGACAACCACATAAAGTCTTCATTTGACACGAATTGCCTTGCATGAATCGAAGCCAAACCTCCATCACATCGCGTTCTAAGCGCTCAAGCTTTCGCCGAGTTGAAACGTGTTGAGTACGTAGTTCCTTTACATCCATCAAAGTTTGGTCTTGGGCGCTTTCCATGGAATCAATCTAAACACACCACAGCATTAAAGTCAACAACCTCGCGGTGTCATCTTCAATAATTGCACGACTCACATGATTCTTCTCTTGTCGAATGTGTACAATCAGCTGCCGTTTTTCACAGTCTACATCGGCTTTCCTGATTGTTTCGCAACAGAACGCAAAAACATTTAGCAAGCACTGCTCCAAGAGAAAGCGAGTCGACTGCACAAATGGGCAATAAACGCACTCGGTTTTCACGTCCTCTAGCTTAATCGACTCTTTCTTTACAAGGTCTACCAGTGGATCGATCTTTTCCTCACGTTCGCTCTGCAAATGATGGCACCAATAGCATAAAAATTACCAAGAAAGCCATTTCAACTAAGAACCCGGAGAAGCTTTTACCGTAATTGCGTCTTTGCAGCGCCGCTTTTCCTCTTTCAACTCCTCAACTTCGTGTTTTGCTTCTTCATACTCGACCCACAAACATTTCTTCTCCATCACCGCTGTCTGCAATAACCATGCAATTCAGGCATCAATAGGACAAGTCAACAAAACCCGTCATCTTCTCCGCACTTGTGTTGCATGTACCTCTTCAATGCGAGCTTCATAGTCTTCAATCCGTTCCACTTCTTTCTGTCGTTGAGCGTTTTCACTCTTCTTTAGTTCCAATGCTGCACGTGCATGCTCCAGTTCCTATTGACAAAGTAGAATCAGTATCACCCCTCCCTCCCACACACACACACTTCTTCTCCAGCATAGCTAACATACTCGTGCTTTATCCGACATGCTCCGTTGCAGCTCAATAATCTCCTCGTGCTTCTCAGCCAAGTCACTGTCGGTAATAGCGCTCTCTGTAGCTTTCAGCAGTTGCACAGGATTCATCCTCGAAAATTCACCCACCTTGTCCTGGGGCAGGAACTGGCACAAATTGTCGATCTGAATACTGGCCGTCTCCATAATATCCACGACATTCTTGAGCGTCGAGTCCTTGCCGTTCACTTGCCACGTGCTCTTATTGTCTCGGAAAATATTGCGACGGATGACCTGATTGCCTCGCGCAAAGAACAGCTCGATCTCCGTGTAGCCGCTCTCCTTTTCATGCCGTACAAACTGTCCCACTTTATCTGCGCGTCCTAGTAACTACAGCAATTAAGTTTCATATCAGTAGCTTATCGAGAGCTCATTGAGAGCTCATGAACGGACGTCACGTACACGAGTGCTCCCTGCAAGACCGACGCAAAGCGCGCACACGATGGAACTTTTGCCAGTGCCATTGGGTCCAAGAATCAGATTGAGACGAGGCCCTGGGCAAAACTCGGCATCTGAGTAAGTAAGGAAGTTGTGCAGCTTAACACGGAAGATCGACCCATCGACAAACTCGTCCGAGCCCGAGCTGCTCATGTCGACGACGTCGCCCATCAGCCGTCTTGTTATCAAAAACTTATTTCCCACGAGATATACACCAGCTAGGACGGTCCTACCTCACCGATTTGCTACTGTTATGGCTCGATCCTATGTCGAGTGTATACATTTAGTCATCTATACACGGTCCTTTAAGCGGTAAGTAGAAAATTGTGGATAAGTTAAATTTTATCCTTTTGCGTGTCATGACGAATGTGGCGGCTCGAGCTGCTTGGCGCTCGGCTGCCTCGATACCTTTGACTCGCATTAGTAAGCGCCAGGCGATACTAAAGACTGTTCCTATGCGCAGCTGCAACTCACTATTCGTGCCGTCACCACGATTGCCGTTCACAGGCTTTGAGCTGTTATTCCTAGGCACAGGCGCAGGGTCTCCATCCATGCGACGTAACCCAACGAGCACCTGTGTCCGTCTGGCACGCAGCAATTGGATGTTCGACTGCGCCGAGGGAAGTCTTCGACAACTAATTAAAAGTGATGTGCGAGTGCCGCTCACCACCAAGTTCTTCATAACGCATCTGCATGGGGACCACGTGTACGGATTGCCAGGAATATTGTGCACACTGGACAACCACAACGCCGAATACAAAGATCCACAGACAAAGGAAAAGATTCCGAGACCTATTGATGTCTACGGACCGCTTGGGCTGTTTTCATACTTGAACACGGCATTCTCCACGAGCAGCACGAGGCTGGCAAATTTACAGATCACCGTACACGAGTTGGTGTGTCCCGATATGCTCAACAAGACATCGGCACACGAGAAATACATGCGGAATGCACCAAAGCACCCAGTGAGTTCGTGAGCTTTGTGTGTGTGACTGGAGCTAACTTGTGTGGTGGCTATGATTTGGCTTGATCTGACGGGCTGTAGAGTCTGACGCGCAGTTGGATTCATGCTGAGTCAGATGGGAACGGGGACGTGTGGAACGTGTTGGATGATGGCAAGTTTATCGTGAAAGCTGCTGTGTTAAAGCACACGATTACCAGCTTTGGGTATGACATTCGCTTCTGCGTTCCACTTTGTCATCGATTGGCGAAGGCTGACTCTGCATTTGTGGAATGGACCCAACAGCTACGTGGTTGAAGAATACCCCTTTCCTGGCAAATTGAACTTAGACGCGCTTCGCAAGCGAGGCCTACCACCTGGACCAAATTATCGGACACTCAAGCTGGGGGGTAGTGTCGAGCTGCCGAGTGGAGAAACTCTACACGCGTCCGAGGTTGGTGGATTTTAGCCACACGTGATCGAGTTGTCTACTGCAACTGCATAGCGTTTTGCGGGATGGCCGACATTTGGATTGATGTACTACAGGTGACTGGACCAAAGGCTCGCGGACGGAAGGTGGCAATCCTTGGTGATTCTGCCGATTCCTCTCGGATGTTTGACATAGCACAGAACTGCGATGTAGGTTGCGTCTACACAGCGTGCACGTCTTGCATTACGTAGACCTGACTAATCTGCTGTGTTGTTTTATTTGTTTGCAGGTTTTGGTTCATGAAGCAACTCTCAGCCATAGGATGGTCAAACAGGTACGATCCACTTGATAGCAACGATCTTTCACTTTTCTAACGAGTCGTCTTTGTGTAGGCGGTGCATCGCGGACACTCGACAGCCCGCGTGGCAGGGTACGCAGCCCAGAAAATGAACGCGACATTGCTCGCTTTGACACATTTCAGCCATCGGTTCCGGCACTGGTCGGCTGACTTCAGTGCATCCACCACACTTCATCTGGCGTTGGAGGCCCAGGAATCGTTTGGGCGACGAGCGGTTGTACCCGCATCTGACTTTCTTCGCATTCCCATCCCACGTCCACCCCATGAATAGAGAATACAAAAGAAGACTCAAAAACGCTGCAAACAACAGAATTTTGATGGGCCAATGCTCAAACGAATGTTCGTCACGGGATCCCCAGCGTTCATCAAATTGCGATAGATGTAAATCAAAGCATCCGGCCAATGTTATACTTGATGCTATTTCGAACTAGTACCAGTGTACTAGTCTCGACACTTCACGTGAAAGGTATGTGAGTGTCACTAAAGAAGCTGTGTTTTGGACTTGAATAGCCTTGCTTGCCAATCTCAATCACCTTGATCACGTTGGTTGACGGTGATATTGAATCGTCCAGTCCATGAACGAGAATGGCTATTTCGCCACTCTTGATCAAGCCAGCATCCTTTGCGTATTCGATGGCTTTTAGGGTAAGATCTTCTACTCCTGTCATTGATCTCACTAACAGCGTCGTTACTCCTCTGTCGCGAATTCAGTAAGAGCTATAGCGTCAGTGTATACCAGCGTCCAGCTTAGGAGAAATCACGAACGTACCTGGATACCCCAGAGAGCTGGTGCGACGTCAAAGTAGAGGATGTTACCGCCAATATGTTGGCTTTTGGACGATATTTGGCGAGAAGCTTTGTACTGCAGCCTGTATCGGTAATCGAAACAATCAGCTTGACGTCCATATCCAGCGAGATTTCGACTGCTGAGCTGGCGACAGATTCACACAAATTTACATGCTTGCTATTTGCAGCACGGTGCAAGTGATACAATGCCGCATAATCGAGCGCTTGCTCTGCTTCGACGCAAATCCTGGCCATGGTTTCCACTGTCTCCTTCGGGTACATGCCTTTGGCTGTTTCTGCAGATAACATCACAGCATCTGTGCCGTCGAGCACTGCATTTGCCACATCGGTACATTCTGCGTTGGATGGGGTAATTACCTTTGTCATGGATTGTAGCATTTGTGTTGAGGTGACCACAGGCTTGCCAGCGCGATTGGCCTTTCCAATAAGCATTTTTTGCGCCAAGAATACTCGTTCGGGTGACAGCTCCATACCGAGGTCACCACGACTCACGTGGATGCCATCAGCCTCAGCTAAGATCTCGTCAATATTTTGCAGAGCCTCTTGGCTTTCAATCTTTGCATGAACTTGGATGTGTCGGCCTGCTTCGCCAAGACACTTCCGTATCGCGCGCACGTTTGCCGCTGAGCGTACAAAAGACCCCGAAACGATATCTACTCCATTTGGAATGGCAAAGTTTAGCAGGTCGTCCTTATCCTTGTCTGTGATACCAGGTATCTCAATAGCCGCTCCTGCACATAGATACGAAACACTCGAGCTCAGCTCACGAGTATCAAGCAAAGTATTGCCGCAGCACAAATAGCAAACCTGGTAGATTCATGTTCTTCTTCTCTTCAAGAACATGATCATTATGTACTCGCACAATGATTGACTCGGGTAAGCATTCCAGTACTGTCATAATTAGACTTCCATCGTCGCACAAAATCTTCGAGCCGACAGACACAGAGGTTGGCAACTGCGTATACGTGCATGCGACGCGAGAGCTATCTCCTTCTACTCTGTAATCTGTCGTGATTTCAAGAGTTTGTCCAGCCTATCCCCAGCAACAAATAGCAGCAGCCACAATATTCAATTTATCAATCTCCATATCTACCAAGGACTGCACACCTTCAGCTGTACGGGCTCATGTCCTTTCAAAAAGCCGCTTCGAATTTCTGGTCCTTTCGTGTCCAAGAGCACAGCACAAGGACATCCTGGTCGTGCCGCCAGCGCTTTCCTCAAGTTCGTCAGACTTTTCATGTGCAATTCATGGTCTCCATGAGAAAAATTGAGTCTTGCCACGTTCATCCCTGCATCCAAAAGTTGTCCTTTCACAGCAGCGTTAGTTCTGCCATTTATGATCATTCTGTAAGCTGTCAATTTCTCTCACCCAGCATCTCCACGGACCAAGACGCAGGTCCTATGGCGCAAATGATCTTTGTCTTGCGTGCTCGTGTAGTCGTTGGCGTTAAGATCTGCTTCATATCGATACCAACTTGAAAATGCTACACCAAACATGGATCAATCATTTCAATACCAGCCAATTCACGAGTAGCTGCGTTAATAGAGCCCATTCACGTACTGCAGGTTCTCGCGCAATAGATAACGAGTCAGGCTTGAACACATAGGCATAATTCTGTGATAGCGAGCGAAAGCGATGCCAACTACCGAGACGCACAGGTGGAAAGCCGCTCACACGGACCTGGTCATAAGCGGACGCTGGTGTGTGCAAGATTTCGTCATCCTTCGACCAACGCCGCGGTCGCCCTAAACGCGTCAAGGTTCCTCTTCGAGGGTTTCGACCTGCTTTGTGATGATCACTCATGGTATGATATGACGCATACTATAGGGAGCAGTGACAATCTACCTGAGTGGATACTTTCGCATATCCATGATTTTCTATCTACCGTCTGAAGTCGTTCGCTCTATGTTGATGGCGGCGTTCACGTCTCGGTCCCAGTACTTGGCGGCGCACTCTGCGTGGTCGCAACAAAGCACTCCGTAGCACTGCTTCTCTTCAAACTGGACCTCTTGGTAGCACAGCGTCTTTGCGCTTTCTCCGCTTCGGTAGCTTCGTGTCGATTGTGTAGTTGACGACCATAAGCGTCTGGTGGCACTAGCTTGCTCGTCATGAACTCGCTCATGAATGTTGCCATCGCGCGCTTCTGTAACGACCATGTCAGCTCGTTCACTGGACTGGCCGTGTATCCTTTGATACCACCGCGCCTGCTCTAGTCCCTGTGCGGCACGCACGTCTTCATGCTCATCGTCGGAAGAATGCGCTTCGCGATCGCATCGACCTCCACACGAGCCATACTCTTCCGGAGAAACTTTCACTTGAGAAACGGCCCCTCCTCGCTGAAGTTCAGCAGAAACATCACGCTACTGCAGTCGCTCCATATGCTTCGTGCAGCTTAATGTTGGCATCTCTGCAAGCGTCTTTCGTTGCAAGCAATAAATCGCTTGAAGCCAGCCATATGACACTACTTCTTTGGCATCACTTGCACGATGTCGCGCTCGTTACGACGCATTGGATGTGGCGATCAGATCGGGCAGTTCTTTTTTCTTTTTCTTCATCCTCTACCGCCTGCTTTCATAGCACCAACCTTGGTGTGGATGAAAGACCCTCTCACAGCAGTACACACCACTCGCACGACGTCTCGTACGTATCCAGGAGACACCAAAAAAGAGTTCTTGTCTGTCCTCTTCTCGCCCTCGGCATTACAGCAAAACTGACACACCGCATCCGTCGCTCGCTATTTGATTGGCAAAGAGGCGACTAGCACACTGGCACTTCTTCTTCACTGTCATCTCCGCGAATTTGCTCTTCTTGTCATGACGCATGGTCTAGTCTCAATTAAGAGATATCAAAGGCGTGGCGCATTACAGTCCACTTGTTCTGAAACGACTTCACCGACAACGATACGCCAGAAAGATTCCAGTTAAAGCCCTCAGCTTGCTTCTTGATGCGCGCGTATAACCATATAGTGTAGTCGTATTGAGCTTGATGTACGTTCTCGTATACGTTATATACGTCGTGGACACAGGAAACTGCGAGAACGCTCAGACTCCCTTCTCGTTCGGCACCTCTACCATCTTCTTAACCGCGCACTGAAACCTCCACAGGAATCGAGCGTAAAATGCCAGACCTTTTTCGTAAATGCGACTTGCCCACGGAATTCACTGTGCGCTCCAGTCGGTGCCATCTAGCGCTAGAATGTCGCGCATCTGCAACGCTTCCGTCATATCCGTCTCGTCGGTCCCAGCTTGGAGCATCCTCCAAGATAGTGCCAGCAGAATTCTGTCAGCTTGCACTCAGTCGGCGTTTGGAACTCCATCACCGTCATTGTTTGCCAAGCCACGGATTTTTGTGTGCTTGGTATGCGTCTGGTAGCGTGCCCATGTATCAACCATACAGCCTCCTTTGGGCTCGCCACGCGACAGGCTAAGAACCATCCACCAATCACAGTCGAAGTGCTAGGACTCACGAAAAAAGAATCATGGATGAGAAAGTATCCACTCAGGTAGTCCTCAAACCCGACAAGTACTAACATGTCAGTCACCGCTGACATAAGCTTTCGTTTCATTTGACGTTCCTTTGTGCTCATGTTGTTCTGTTATAGGTAATCGAGCTGCACCACATGTTACTGCTTGGGGACATGAAAGTCGATGTGGTCGAGAGTCATTCGTCATTACAGGACAACGATGGTAACTTACGACTTTTTCGTCGCAAGCTGCTAGAAACAGACAAGCTGGACGAGGTAACGACGATTTGTTACGGCTAAAGCACTACTGTACAACGCTGAATGGCTGCGTTTTGGAAACATTGTGCTCACAATGTAGTGGCTGAACGAGGAGCTTCAACAAAGTGTAGCTGTGTCGCCACGAAGCAGAGTGGACAGTCTTGCTATCAGCAATCCAAACGTGAGTACGCACTGCATCCTGGAATTTGGCTCATACAATCAGAGCACATTCGAGCTGTGGACCAAGGCAATTCGCCACATCTTGGTTACTAAGCGAGTACATGCCAGGAGCTCACACAACAATCAGATCAACGAAGTTACAGCTGTCGGATCTGATGATGCATCAAGAAAGCGCTGGATTTCTCCGGGGCAAGATTCGAAGGTGACTCTGCTTCGAAGTGAAATTTGGTGCAATCGTGTGCTTTCCGACGAGAAAGAAAAGGCTGAGTCTGAAATTCGACGGATAGTGGCGATGGAAAAGCTAGTTGCTCAAGTCACTCACCCTGTAATGGCTTTATTAGTGTATGAGAAGGTAAGTCGAGTGCACGAGTTGTTCTTGGCCAACTGCAGGCGAGAAATAGAGTGTCTTGACGGAAGGGAAGACCCCATGTCAGCAGAGGTTCTAAACTTCTTTGCAGACCACCTAAAGAGGAAATACTCTGTTTTCTTGATCCTAGCATTGGCCTATGGAGTCGAAGAAGAAGAGATTCGAGAGGCGCATGAGCGAATGTGTCGAGAAAATGCGGCTGTGGACGCAGGGGTTGGCGGCGGCAGCGGCGAGCAGCAGCGGACCGTTGCTTCATATGGCTTTGAAGACCCGGAAAGCTTTGCGTTGTATGAAAAATATCGCGACGCGGCGTTCAATTACCACAAAATGAACTACGGTGATACAACTGCTGCAGAAGAAGAAGATGCCATCATGCATCTCCCGGTTATGCTGCAAGTTGCCGTCGTTCGACAAGACGTTGAAGAATCTAGTGCAATGCTTTCCATTCTGAACGCTGTCAAGGCTCGGCTAATCGTGCATTGCACTCAGAAAGATGATTCTTAGCGCGATAGTCGATTTGGCTCTCTA
>NQFO01001659.1:0-12800 GCA_003991265.1 Pseudoperonospora humuli
AGCAAAAAGACACCAAACAGTACGTGAGTATGCTTTACGTATACTGTTTGAAGATCAGCCGATAGGTGCGTCGATACGTACGTACGTACGTACGTCGACGAAAGAGTTGGACACACCGGGGATTGAACCCGGGGCCTTCCGCTTGCAAAGTGGGTGCTGTAGCAGTAGTGTTACATTGTAGAAAAGAAATTATGGCCTTCAATGCCATAATTATGGTAAATTGGGTTAGAATCATGATCTTTGGCTTACCTTCCAGCTCTCTTCAAACACCAAATGCTCATGGTAGTCGGCATTTCGGCATTCCATGAGCGCTTGACAGCGCTGATTAGCATAATGAAGTCATTGCGCATACTCAAAAGCTGCTACACATTTTTGCACAACTCATTACGACCCGTGGTGTTCTATACGAGGACATTGGGAGGACACTTTGGCTTCTTTCCAATAAGACCCCTTGACCACCCTTCCCAAAGTCCAGTCGGCCTTTTGATTCTTTGTCTTGTTTCTCATAAGCTCCTGGCGATCGGTCTTCCAGTGACTCCTCGGTCACTTGCTCATCTTGATTTAAACATCTTCATCTTCTGAAGACTCGCGGTGATATCCCACATCTGCCGAAGATCCGAGCACGCGCATCATTGTGGTAGAGTGAGTTTCCAAAACAGCGTGATGATCTCTTAAAACGCTCACTGTGCCGGACTGCCCGGGGGAAGGATACCCTGATGCCGCGTATGAACCTTGATTCACCTTGTGTACCCGTCAGCTGGTGGGTTGCACTCTTTGGTAGATGCGTTTGTGGATGTCGATGCTTGAGTCTTGATTAGATATACTTCACTCGGTGAGCCAGTGGAAGGCCACTTGACCGATCCTGTCGAGATTGAGCTTCCACCAGTGTCTTTAAGAGCAGCAAGCTCCCTGGTCTTTTTCTTGCTGTCACATGGGTGTTAACCGCGTGGCCTTTGCTGAATCCCCTGACCGCGAGGTAGGGAGACCGCTTTCGATAGCGGGACTTGATGGGGTTGCTATCGACGAATTCACAGGTCAATGTACTTCCTGGGGCTCTATCTGCACTTGTGCCTTGCTACGCAACTGTCTTCAGGGGCAAAGTATATTCCGTCCCCGGAACAGGTGACTTGCTAAGTTGGTGTTGGGCACGACAAAGGGGTGCCACGTGGATCGCAACTTGGATAGTATTTAATGTAATCATATCCTTCAAACTACTTACCTTGTCTCTTCATGTTGAGGGGTCGTGATCAACCTTGAAGGACGGAGGTCTAGCTTAAGAGACCAGGGCCCACCAAGAAGAGACTGGGATCAATTTTTCTCAATACCACTTGCCTGATGCGCTAGCAATGTTCTCTTCCTCGATTGGCCCCGCGGGTTCTTTTTGGGTTCCTAACGGTCTCGCCGGGTGGCCCCTCGTCCCTTACGCACGATAACCTTCGAGTCCATCATGTTAATGAGCACTTCACCACATAAGCCTTAGTAGCCAGGATCAGTCGCATTGATCTTACTGTGATTGTAACATCTCGATGATCTACCAGGTGCGTAAAATGTACTCATCTCGAAGACTTGTGCGTTGTCGAAAGAGTGTTTTGGAAAGTAGGAGGTATGAATGGATCACGAGGAAAAGCTGCACCAATATAATTTAATCCCCGATTTCGCATCAACTAGGCTAGTTATTAATTACCACAGTTTCTGGAAGCGACGCAGGATGACGTCGTCCATGCCCCACCACAACGATGTGCTGTATCTCGTTGTGCAATATTTGCACGCAAAGGGGCTTTTTGTCAGCTGCTTAACGTTGCAACAGGAAAGTGGAGTGGATGTGACTTGGTTGCGGGGTCATTCGCATGAGGTTGCGCTCCTTCGACGTTGGGTTTTCGCTGGAGACGTCGAAAAAGCGCGGGCCTTGTTGCAGCCTCTAAAGAATTTGAATCCTGTCCCCGATGAGCTAAGCACTGCGTTGATGGCGTTGGATGATTTGGAGATGGTGACGAAGACTCATAATGAATATTACTTGAAAGAGCAGCCACGTCTTGCGAGAGCCAAGTTGAAGTGCTTCGAAATGCTCGTACCCCTTTTCCGAGCTCCCGTAGATGTAGACAACTGGGACGCATTCAAGTATGTTGGCATGCCGAAGCTGCAACTTGCTGGGCTTGTTCGTGATGCTGTATTATTTCACCGACAGACAGATGCTGTCACGGCTCGAGACTGCATTTCATTGACGTGTACTGGCAAATTAGAAAACGCGATTGAGGAAAGGAGCGAGCTACTTCTTCTGGACGATCCACATTACATAGAGCCAGTGTTGGAGGAAAGAGTTAATCCAGCAGCAATAGGGATCGTTGCGCATTCTGTGGAGTGGACAAAATTGCGAAGGAGGCACCAGGACCCAGTGGTTTTATCTATGAGCTTGAACAAATGCCAATGGGAAGAAGAGATGGACGACGAAAAGAAGATTGTCGACAAGCAAACATATTTTGCAAGGAAAAATGTCAATGTGGCAGTAAGCTGTGAGATGAATGCAAAAGAAACTACAGATGCGGCTGTGAGCTGTGCACTTGATGTAAAGAGTACTGCTGACGTTGCGGTGAGCTGTGCACTTGATGTAAAGAGTACTGTTGACATTGCGGTGGGCTGTGGCTTTGAAGTGAATACGATGGTTGATGCCGCGGTGAGTTGTGCAATTGAAGCAAAAGAGACTAACGAGGTTGCCGTAAGCTGCGGGGCAAGTGATTGGAGTGACGTGACCACACAGACCGTGGCTGAGAACTTACTGCATTTCAATGACAATGTGGGTAATTGCTGTACGAAAGACCGACGAGCTGAAGCAGCAAGAGAACTTGAATCAGGCAAACGTAAGAGTAATGACTTCACTTTTTCAAAGAATGTCATGGAGGACCGAAGTGGAACTGTTGTCTGTCATTGTCCAGCATCCGTGGATGACCCGAGTGTCCAATACTCGGCAGTCAAGCTCACCAATTACGATACACCGGAGGCTCACCCAGAAGCTAGCCGATCTAGGCACAAAGCGATGCCAATCAAGGATATACCATTACCAGACAATCTGCAGCAAGTGCTACCGTTTGAAGCGGATTCTTATGATGATAAGACGCTGCTGAAGATGCCACTACAATCTTATGACAACCTCACACTCAATAACGTGGTATGTGCAAGCACAATTGCTGAAGCAAAAGAGCCTCAAGCTGTACGAGCACTGGGGGTTCATCCGAATGGTACACAGCTTGCTATTGGTACTAACGCACGTGCGTTACGCGTCTTTGACTTGTCCGTACCATTGCAGCAGCGACAAATGCAAACATTCTCGTCGCCTCAACTTAACTTGATACTGCCGCTACTTCCTGTAGTGCATGAAAGGCACAAATACCACGACTCGGGAATTTATTGCGTTTCGTACAATCATCATCTCGTTGACCAGGCTGGCACTGCTTCAATGATTGCATCAGGCGCAGCGGACGGTTCTGTCAAGGTCTTGGTCACAAGAGACAAAGAGCCGCTTCCGAGACAGCAAACGGATGAACTGTGGATCCAGAGAGGCGATATCAGTGGTTCTATGGGCAAGACAAGAGCTCTGGAGTTTGCGTCATCTCATCTTCTCTGGGTCACTTCGACAAACGATCGTCGCTTGTGTTGCTGGGACATTCGACGAAGCCACAAGAATTCAAGTTCTGGTATTGTCCAAACACTTGACGGTCACGTCGGAGAAATTCAGGCGATCGCGATGCCTGCTCCGCCAACTTTAAGCACATCACTGTTGAGTGCAGCTCTAGACAAGACAGTGCGGTTGTGGGATATACGCAGTAGACGATGCGAGAGCTTAGTGACGTGTGGAGCCCATCCTGCATTTTCACTGCACTTCCATCCGACGGATGAAAAGTTGGTCGTCTCAGCCCACCAAGATGGTAGCGTGTCGTTATGGGATTTGCGATCGACTACGCGGGGGGCACTGCAGGTCGTTGTGCCGCATCAGGATGAGTGTCGGTCTGTGCAATGGTCTCCTGGAGGTCAGTGGCTGCTTAGCGCAGCTTTTGATGGCACGTTGTGCATCATGCAAGCAACCAACTCAACAATGCGACCTGTCGCTAGCTTCCACAAACATTACGGCAAAGTCTTGCAGGCCCAATGGCATCCAACAAAGCCAGCGTTTGTATCGTCTGGTGCAGATAAGCGGGTCAAGCTTTGGACATTTGATTGAGGGTCGTGATCCTGTAGCCACCTTATTGGATCCAAGTCGACGAAGTGTCTTTGCAGTGACTGCCGCTATAAACTGATGCCTTGTGAAGATACTAGCAACCAGTGATATAAATGTATTTAAATGAAAGACAAGTGAGGCATCATAAGCTCACAGTAGTTAACACGGTGAGAAGAGCGACTCATCTTGCAGAGTAAATACTGTACTCCTGCTGTTTGCCATGATACGTCATGTGATAAGGAATCATCCTTCACTTGTTGCCAGGGGACTTGGAGCGTTTATTTTTCTTCTTCTTGTGATGGTTAGCGGAGCCACCAGAGAAACTCTTTGGGTCGCACTCGGGACACAGCCAAGTATCAGGGTGGCGACCATCAGCAAGGCCGACGCACTCAAGATGGTACCACTGAGACGGATTTGGACATGTCTTGCCGTCACACGCGATCATATTACCGTAGCTCGGAAGGTTGCAGATGCAGTAGAGTTCATTGTCTTCGCCTGCGTCTGTGTCCTTCTTCGTCTTCTTAGTCTTGCCGCCAGACGTATTCGAGGGTTTTGAGCTACCCGGAGGCGCTTTGCGCCCTTCATTGCCGTACCCGCGGCTGTGGTTATTGTTCGCTCCACTCGAGTGATTGTTGCCGTGTCCATGGTTCGACAAGTTGCCGGCATTGCCATTGCTCGTGTTGTGGCTCGAGCTGTTGTTGGCGTTGCGCCCCGACGGGGCAGACACCGAGTGGTCGCGCTGGCGCTTGCGACTAGTGGATTTGCGCTTGATCTTTTCAGCCACCGCCTGAGCCTTACGTTCCTTCTCACGCGCAGCCGAGCGCTTGATTGTCGACCGCTCGCCATTGCGCAGACGCTGCATGAAGGCGACGATGGAATCGTCCTCCTCCACCTCGAGCGACATGTCAAAGTGGCGTGCTACCTGAGCCGCCAGATCTTCTTTCTCTAAGTCCTCGTTCAGCTTAAGATGATAGAACTTGCTGTAGCGCTTCAAAGCTTCCACCTGTTCGTCATCAGTCAAGTCAGGCAAGGCAACGCACTGGATGGCAGTCCGATAGAACACTGCCAACCGCTACAAGTGCTGAGAGAGCAATGAAACTACAGTGCAACGCAACGTACACCCAAACTCTTGAAGTCCACCATGAGTCGTGGCGGATACAGGACGCGCTTAAGTCGCTGCTGGGAAGGCGGCTCGTCCGTACCATCGTAGTACCGACCACCGTGCTCGAACTCTACGGTTTGACGGTGCAATGAACCGAGAAGAAGATGCAAGCGATCATTAAAATAACGCGTCATGCCTTCTGTGTAGAGCACTACATACCTTCGTCCATCATGTACAGCTCGTCGTGTTCGTCCTGGAGGTACAAAATCCGTTAGCGACAGGAGAAGTCACTGCAATACCGTAAAAGGCGAGAAGGGGAAGAAGTGATTCAACGCACCATATCGATGTTGTGGACAGAAGGGGGAAACGATGAAGGAGCCCTCGTTCGCGCTGCGCTGCCGTTTAGAAGGGATTTTAGTGCGAACAGACTGTTCGTGGTCCGCTATCGTACACTCACAGCGGATATATGGGTGGTGGAAAGGGCGGTAAAAGCAGTACTATATCATATGGCATCACATTGTGTCACAGCAAAATGGCAACAAGCAGAACATCAGATCGTAGAGGTTCTATGTCCCGCTAAAAACGATCAAAAATCAACGATCTACAATTGCCCAGTTCCTCGTACCATCCATGGCCAGCTCTAAGAACGCCACCTCCCCGGCCTTCAGGGCCGTTGTGGATGCCTCCGTATGTGCCTAAGATCACAACTCGCTAACGCTGTCGTTATTGGTGCTGAGCGGCGTATTAACGTTTGTATTTATTGTTGTCTTTTGCCCAGGCTGGCGCTATGGGTGCGCTGTTTGCTGCCGTGCTTTTGTACCCTTTAGACGTGGTCAAAACACGCCGCCAAGTGGATGTGGACGATAGCAAGGAGGAGGAAATCAATCTGGACGAGGAAGCGAAAGCCAAAGCTCGTGCGCTGCGTAAGAAGAAGGCGCATAACTTGTTGGTGGATGTGTGGCTCATCTACCGCCAGGAAAGTGTCGAGGGACTTTTCGCTGGCCTCAGCTCCAAAGTGGTGCATACAGTGTCGTCCAATTTCGCCTATTTTTATTGGTATTCTTTCCTCAAGACGGTGCTGGAGAAGCACATGGGCACGCCTGTCACAACCGGTATGAGTCTGCTCGTGGCTTCTACCGCTGGAGCGCTTAACATGTCCATGACGCTTCCATTGGAGATGATCAATACTCGAGCTCAGATTCTACCCAGTGACGACGAAGCCAGTGATGCGGATGGTAAGGAGAAGGAAAAAGAGCCAAAGAGACGCACCATGTGGGGTATTGCCAAAGAGATCTACGCTGAGGACGGCTTGATGTCTTTCTGGAAGGGATTTATTCCTTCGTTGGTGCTGGTAAGCAACCCGTCGATCAACTACACGATCTTCGACAAGCTCAAAATGCAGCTGCGGAATCTGAAAATGGTAGCAAGCGGTGCAAAGCGTGTGAGCTCATTGACAGCGCTGGAGGCTTTCGTTCTGGCTGCCATTGCTAAGGCTGTGGCGACGATCATAACATACCCAGTCATTCGGGCCAAGGTGTTGATGCAAGCGCAGAAGAAGCACGACACCAAGCATGGCTCACATGGCCATCATCACGCTGAAATGGGCAGCTCAATGATGCAAGTGCTCAGGCGAATCGGCGAGCTGGAAGGCCCCCGAGGCTACTTTAAGGGCTGTTCGGCACAACTTTTCAACACGGTTCTCAAAAGCGCCCTTTTGGTTATGACCAAAGAAGAAATTACGAAGTACACCATGCGCATGCTCTTCTTACTGCGCCGGGGTGCTAGCCCCAAGGCCATTAAGGCCGTTAGAGCATGATTGCGTGCTGTTTGTCTCGCACTTTGCAGTTATGAACTAGTATGCCTGTGAATACTGCTCGTAACATGATTGTCTCTACTCTCCTCTGAAAGCCTGCATGCATCTTTGACCGCGTCCGCCGCTCTTGAGCAGCGCCAGCATGATGACCGTGTTCGCGTTGTGGTTCCTATACTTTAACGGCGCGGTTGCAGCCTACCGCCACACCTAGCGCTTTTCTTCTTCGGCAGGTTCCTGTCGTGCGTAGGGACAGAGTATTTAACAGTTGGCGGCACTGCGAGCAGAGCTTGCTCGTTCTAAACGTGTCCATGGAGACCACCATAGCGCGAATTTGCAGCACCTGTTTCAACTTCATCACCAATCCGTTTGCAATTTCTAGCCAAACACCGAGCTTATCTGCTACTTGCATCAGAATGAGATCCAAGTTCAAACCAACATGTTTTACGACGGTCTTTCGGCGTCATGCTTGTCTCTGCTGTCGCATTGACGACATATACCGATGCCGTCCCAGCATATGATTTTATATGAAAAATCTCATTTAGGTTTTGATACACCTTAATTTAATAAAGACCATCAGTTTGATCTCTCAAAATTCCCGTAGAAAACTATAGCCACCTGCTGGTCGGACACTATACCGGCTGATCCCGCTAGAAAGAGCGTTGAAACCGTGCATGTGCGCTGTGATTTATTACTCATGCGTCTTTCTGCTATCGCACTATAGCTTGACGTGAACTGTGCTGAGCTCTAGAATTTTATGTAGTATTGTGAACAGATACGTGAGCAGTAACGCGCCGATAAGGTTGATCGTGCCGTTCTGCTACGACCAAGTGCTGACATACGCGAATAGGCGACACTACTTTATAAATGTATACGGAGAGCTCCGGCAGAGAAACTGGGGCTCATGCATATGGAACTTGAGCATGATAGCCACTAACAAGGGCTACAAGTGTCGTAGTCATCTGTGTAGACTAAGATTCGAGGACAGGACTACATGATAGTCTAGCTAGCATTCAGTTACTTACAAAACTAACTCAGTTGCCAAAATACCAAGTAGCCAATACCAAACGCGTGACATTTTGCTCGAGCAAAGACGTAGCGTGGCTACCATATTGAAATCAAGCAGAATTCTTCACCAAAATCGACAGTCAACATGACCGACGAAATTACCTTCACCAGGACCAAGGCAAACAGCACGGTGGTGATGAAGAACATTCCAGTATTCCGCGGAGGAGATTGGAAGGCATGGCTCAATTGGTTACTTCACCTACAAGAAATCCAGGCATTTTGAGATATTTTATACACGAGCTGATGCATCTTCGGAAGAAAAAAGGCGCCAGCGTTCGAGATTACAGCCGTGAATTTAGGACCTTGCTACGGATATTACAGTTTTTGGAGCATGGTGAGAACGAAAGAGTGCCTGAAATTGACGTCGTACGTATGTACAAGGCTGGCATGCCCATTGACTGGCAGATTGAGCTGCATCGCATATCTCGTAGCTATGACCTACCTTCGATGGAAGCACAAATCGAGCTGATCGAGCGCGACGAGCGTGAAAACGAGCTGCTTCGAGGAGCCCGCCAGAAACCGAAGGACCAACAACATCGACAGCGATTTAATGAACGAAGAATCAACAACCAGCGTTCAAAGGTCAACAACCAAGGACGTGTCGACAAATATTGCAGCTACTGCAAACGCAGCAGCCATAAAGGCATTGAGTGCTTTTGTAATATTGCTTCGCCATCCTATCGCTCTCGCAATAATAGTACCAACTATAACTCATCAAGCCGATATCAGGCGTCGAAAAGTTATGGCGGTGACGGCCAGCTATATGGGCACACAAACAAAAGCAACTTCATGGCAGCCATACAAGAACAGATCGCAGAGATGGGTGCGATGATGAAAAGCCTAGTAAACGGCAAGACGACGAGCTCGCCGCAGCTCAATCTTATCGGTCGCCAACACATGATGAAATGGCTCCGATGGCTGAATTGGAAGTGCCGACCCTGAAAGAAGTCCCTCGGAATATTTGAAGTGCAAATTGGCAATGTGCGATTAATAGCACTTCTAGACACGGGTTGCACGAACTCGGCAATTGACCAGCGGATCTTAAACGCACTTCAAGATGATGTTGTTTTGGAACAAAAGACCGCTCATTTTCGCAAGGCTGACAACTCTTCAGACCACACACATTGCTACAGCGACACTTCGACTACTGACTTTCTCTAATCACCGCAGTTGCTCCCAGCAATTTTGCGTGGCCGAGATATTACTCTACCCAGTGATTCTAGGCAAGGATATCATGTGGAAGCAGAAAATGGTTATCCATTTTGAGGATTGCACGTTGAAGTGGGACGAAATTGAAATAAAAATACCCACCGGCAGACGTGATGCCAAGCCAGTGGTAGCCGTACAGGCAGCAGACTTGGAATGTAGAGCTGAGGTTGCAGTGGAACAAATTGACCCAGCGTCTTTTTCTCAAATGATTGCAACGCGTTGACTAGATGCGGATCAGATAACGAGAGCTTTTAAACTAGCTGTTAAGTTTCCCAAGCTGTTTACCGGCAAGTTGGGTACATTTCGAAAGGTGCCATGCGTGATTCCATCGAAGCCAAACGTCGATCCGTTAGTAGGAAGACCATTTTCGATTCCTTTGGCCTATTACGAAGCTACGAGGAATGAAATCAACAGGTTGATTGCTTTTGGTGTTCTTTCGCCTGACTCCTCATCAGAGTGGGCGTCACCAGCTTTTGTAATTCCGAAAAAGGATGAAACTGTCAGGCTTGTGTGTGACTTTCGCCAACTGAACAAGCGACTTCGCCGCAGCTTCTATCCCGTTCGTTCAGTACCTGAGATGATTCGGTTCATACCAAGGCCATCGTATATTTCAGCACTTGTTGTGCCCCTCAGCTACTACACACGCATACTAGCAACATGCAACCGTGAAACAACTACTATTGTCGTCGCAGGTATCGAAAAAATCGTGCTTAATCGACTACCAATGGGAATATCTACAGCACCAGACGAGTTTCAAGCTTCGATGGATGAGCTACCATGGGACTTACTGTACGTGCGAGTATACTTGGATGACATCCTTGTGATCTCAGCAATCTTCGACGATCACATGAAACATCTGTGTATTGTATTTACGCATCCAAATGATGCAGGTTTGACGCTGCATCCAAAGATTAGCAAGGTTTGTGCTGACGCTGTATATTACCTTGGCTATAAATCGAGCGAGAATGGTATTGAGTCTATTCCAACTAAACTTGATGCAATCATGGCTATTGCACCTCCGCGTCACCGCCGTGATCTGCGCCGTTTTGTAGGTATGGTTAATTACTACCGGAAAATGATTCCAAGGCGCGCAGAGCTCATCATTCCGCTGAAATCAATGATGTCACCCGCGCGTTCGTTCTTATGGAAGGCCAAGCACCAAGATGCATTCGACAAGGTCAAGAATGCACTTGCAAACACGGTCCGACTGGTATTATCGGAATCCGGAAAACTAATACATGTGTATACGAAGGCATTGAAAGTGCAACTTGGGGCAATTATCATGCAGCACGAACGACCATTGATTATTTGGTCGAAGAAGTGCAACGAAGCCCAATGTTTGTATCCGGCCAACCGTTTGGAGCTACTGAGCATCGTATTGCTGCTGCGCAAGTTTCGTAGCCTGTTGCTTGGTCAAGACGCTCATCTCTTCACCGGTCACTTGGATTTGACATAAACCACCTTCCATGATGTGCACATCATGCGTTGGAGACTAGAGATTAAAGAGTTTGGTCCGGTCTTTCACTACATTCCAGGTCAGAAATACATCAATGCCGACGCTTTCTCCAGACTATCACGAAAAGACTCTACGACCACCGAACTGGAGAAGAAAAGTGGTACAAGTGATGAAACAAAGCCGAGCTTTGCTGCAATGAATGACACTAACGATGACGTGCTGTTCAACGTGGATTTGAAGACTATTGCTTGTGAGCAAGACAAGGATGCTTTGGTGCCAAAAACAAAAAAGCGAGAGCTATGTGGTATACAGCTTAGGTGGATGCTCACTCAAGGAAGTAATTGTGCCGTCACTTCAAGGCAAGTTATTAGATACTTGTCACGAATGGTTGATCCACCTTGGTGCCGACACAATGAAAGCCACTATCGCACACATATTCACGTTGCTCAAGATGGACATCGACACGATTAAGTTCGTAGAGGCCTGCTTATTGTGTACAAAAGCAAAGCATCCAGCTGTACGATATGGCAAACCGCCTGCAAAAAAGACGATTTCGTGGCTATGGTATGAAATTGCTGTTGACTCAATTGAACCATTCGGGAAACAGAAATTTTGGGCTCTCTCAATTATCGACACTTCTACCAGATTGATTGAGCTACTTCCTGCTATGGATGGGACCAGCGCCGAAACAGCTTTCTTGCTGGACAGATACTGGTTAAATCGCTACCCGCGACCCGTGCGATGCATTTACGATGGTGGCAGAGAGTTCAAGAAGGAATTATTTGAGCTGCTCGACAGCTACGGCATCGAACATACCCCCCCCCCACGACGGTTCGCAATCCCCAAGCAAATGTTGGGATTGAGCGCGTTCACCGAATCATTGGTGACAAGATGCGCACCTAAAAACTAAAGACAGCAGCAGACTGGGAACAGTTTCTGAACAACACGACTTTTGCACTCCGTGCAGCACACCACTCCATGACACAAGCATCACCATCACAACAGGCATTCGGATGTGACATGATGTTTGAAAGACTAATTGGGTCAAAGAGCGTCAACTCAAGATCGAGCAGTTTAAAAGAAACCATGATCGCGAAAATAGCAAGCGACAGACGTGGGATTACACACCAGGAGATATGGTGCTTCTCCGCCGTGACGCGGGCGTTCAAAGGAAGACGCTGCCACTATTTGACGAACTCTACGAAGTATTTGTGGTACAGAACATCATGACGTTGACTCTAGACAAGGGTCGCTACATCGAGAAGGTCAACCTTTGCCGTGTTCGACCCCGCAAATATCAACGTAGAGGCGACTGTGAGCAGATACGTGAGCAGCAACGCGCCGATAAGGCTGATCGTGCCGTTCTGCTACGACCAAGTGCTGACATACGCGAATAGGCGGCACTACTTTATAAATGTATACGGAGAGCTCCGGCAGAGAAACTGGGGCTCATGCATATGGAACTTGAGCATGATAGCCACTAACAAGGGCTACAAGTGTCGTAGTCATCTGTGTAGACTAAGATTCGAGGACAGGACTACATGATAGTCTAGCTAGCATTCAGTTACTTACAAAACTAACTCAGTTGCCAAAATACCAAGTAGCCAATACCAAACGCGTGACAAGTATATTTGCTTTAAGGGGAAATCCCGAAACGGGGCCATTTTATTCCTCATTTGGCAACCGTTGCAACCAGAGGCGCAACTACCCCTTTTTGCAAATTATTGTCAATTTATTAGGGACGTCAGGCAAGGCCATAGAAAACTATGAGTGTCAAAAGTAAAGCCAAGTTGTGATTTGTTAACATTCTGTGCATTGCATCTAAGCCGTAGTGCGATAGGCGAGAGCAGATGATTGAAAAACACTTAATTTACTGTCCGACAGTGAGGCTACAGATGTGTCAATCTCCTTTGTATACATTACAACCTTCGCAACGACCCAATTT
>NQFO01001669.1:0-10899 GCA_003991265.1 Pseudoperonospora humuli
TGATGCGAGTGATTGTAATATCGGTTGTGCGTTGATGCAACACGATGCCGATGGGCGCGAACGTGCATCATATATTAGTCCCGCCAGTTGAACCGACTGTACGCATCTATCCGGTTCACAACAAGGTGTTACTGTCAATACGCTATGCTCTTGTGAAGTTTCGCGTGTATCTTCTCGGCAAAAAACGTTTGCTCTCTACACGGGTCACGCTTTGTTGGATACGGCTACAAAAAGCCCACATCTCAGCCAACGCATGGTTCGATGATTATCCTTCTTCTCGGTGTACAACTTTGTTGTACATTATATTAACAAACATCATCGCTGACGCACTATCGCGCCGACCGGATTACAAATTCTCAAAGGAATGTTCCCGTATCTTTTAATGATGATGACGATTCGATAGAGTGCGCAGCGTGCGTTACTCTGGACCTAAATTCTACAGAGCCAAATCGCAAAAGCCTTTGACTCGGTCAGACGCAGAGTGAGCGCTGACGTGTAAGAGCATCGATCTTCTACCATGGCCATGTACGCATGTTTATATATTTCTTTGTATACATACATGTGTATGTATGTACCCATTTCATCTACTGATCGTTTCGTCTGTTTCTTTTTAGTTCCTGTTGCATGTGCGGGGCCCAGATCGTGTAGAGAGAAGGCTTACTTGGCATTGCTTTGTGATTTTCACTAACCACACATGCATAAGTGGGTGCTCGTATCTGAGAAATATGTCAGCAAGTCAAACCGACTCTGGCTTCGCAGGCTCCACTTACTCCGTTGCCTATCGCTACGGAGGTGTAGCGATCCGTCAGCTTGGACTTTGTTTTTGGATTATCTGCGGATGATGCTGCAACACTGATAGTTGATCAGTTCAGCAAGATAGTGTATCTTACTCCTGTTGCCGCATCTGGCACATCAGAAGAGACAGCGACTCTTTATTTGAATATGGTCTTATGCCAACATGGTATGTCTACCACGATTGTCTCAAATCGCGATCTTCGCTTCACAGCCGCATTTTAGTCGCGGCTGTTTGTATTGCTTGGTACTAGACTAATCATGTCTACTGCATCACGTCCAGAAACTGATGGCCAAATGGAGCCGGTGAATCGAGTATTGGAAGACGTGTTGCGCACTTACGCTATGTCTTACTCTTTGTGGGCATCATTTTTGCCTATGGCAGAGTACGCACTGAGCAGTGCGGCTCACGCTTCAACGAGCTTGACCGCCTTTTTAGTCAACAGTGCACGTCACCTACGCACTCCAGTTCTTTTGGGGCTGTCTGGTATTTCTACTCCTGGTAGGTGCGACGCTCTAAGTGTTTTGGGGTCGGAGGACTTCGCAGAGCTAAACGCTGCGAGTGATAAAGTAGGAGCCTTGCAAGCTTCTGGGATTGATGGGGTCAACGTAGCAACTGCCCATGCGACCACTCATCTCGTCATCGAATGGTGTTGATCCTGTTGTTCTGCCATTGAGACACGTTGGCTGACTCGGTGGTTACTGAGTCGTTTGCTTAACAGCGTTAATCCGTTGCGCGTTTTGTAAGAGTTGCACTAGTAAATGCAGATGACAAGGAAAAGGCGTTCGCTGATCAACGCGGACGCAAGAATTTCGAGAAGTTTTTTTATGGTGAGGATATAGTGTTGTTATCTAGTGCGGGTATTCAAGAAGCATCGGTAACGAAGCTTGGTGAAAGTTAAATTTGAGCCACGTTATATTGGTCCGTTTAAGGTATTAGCAGTTAAAGAGGATGTCTACACCATATACATAACTTCAGCGATGCGCCTATTGACCGGCTCTCCTTCCGACTGAATAGCTGGGTCAACAGCTGGAGCATACTGTGGTCTCTGATGCTTCTTCCTCGATGGATCTAACTGTTGCTCTTCTCGCAGAACCGCCTTGTCACGACTTAGAGCCGCGTTTGACTGCTCCAGACGCGTTTAGAGCTATGATAGATCAGCAAGCGTTGTCCACACGAGAATCGACAAGATCTACAAGATCCTCCGCCTGTTCAGCATCATGTTCAACAAAAGTCATCTGCTATTGACCCTCGCGAACCTCGTTCGAAAGCAATTCCGAGATCATGCCTGGGCTCACAAGGACAGTCCGTGACACCATGGCAACGTTTCTTTCGTGGCGGCCCTCCTCCGTTG
This sequence comes from Pseudoperonospora humuli, assembly GCA_003991265.1. Lineage (NCBI taxonomy): Eukaryota > Oomycota > Peronosporomycetes > Peronosporales > Peronosporaceae > Pseudoperonospora > Pseudoperonospora humuli. The sequence continues at coordinate 2,148 of NQFO01001669.1, forward strand.
CTGGATAGCGCTGGTAACCAACGCTGAATCGTCGAAAAGAATGTGGAACATCGCGGCCCGTCGACTGAGACTCGGCGTAGCTCCAAGAACGGCCGACCTGCTGTGAAAAGGAATGGTCGACAATATCGTGTGCACTCGCTCGGCTTCCCTCCGTCGAGCGAGTCATGAGAGCCTCACTCTAATCCTCTCGCCGATGCTCCTGATATCTTAAAGGCGTACGACACCGCATTGAGCGACGTTGAGGGTTTGGTGATCGCAAACGAAGTCGTGAGCGCCGTAATATTGGATCACGAGCTCACGGGTGCACCCGCCGATAGTTGTGCAGCGCTTATAGCGCCCAATCCATGGGCGCCCCTCTTCTATTATTGGATACTGTGTGAACATAGACTTCCATTCGACGCGGCTTGGTCAATGTTCGCCGCGACAGATGCGGCAGCTCTCCAGTCTTCGATTAAGCAAAAAGGTTGTACAGTATCCCATGAGAGTGAACACACTCTATCGCGAATCTCGACACAACCATAACGTTGTCGATCCAATTCTCGACGAGGCAGAAACTGCTCAAAGTGTGGTTAGAGTTTTCATCGACAAGCAAATGCAATCCAAGATTTATTAAGTTTCTTTTGAGTAGTGACACGAGTAGCTGTGACAGATTTTCCGCGTGTGTGTTGCCATTGAAGCCACCTATCGCCCATTACTTCATCTTCTGGTGACTGTTGCAATCGTACAAGGTCCGCAATCGAAAGAGTTCCGGGTACGTGCTCATCTCCAGTGTAACTGAATGAGGCACCGCTATATTTGAAAGCGATGCCGCATGCCGTAGTACTTCTGCTGAACTCATATACGCTGTGTTTGTGTCTACGTCTATTCGGCTCGTGGTGCTTGTAGTTTTGAATGGGGGTGGAACGGGACTGTGTTTGTTACACAATTATGAGAAAGATTAATATTACATATGTAGTTAGATAATAAGAGAATGTAAGGACACGGCCGGTTCATTTATCGACGGTCTTTGTTTCCGCATCCGCAGAGAGCACTTCATTCAGAAGTCTCTCTACCGTCGGCGATGCTGGACAAGAGCACCTCGCTTCGCTAGTTCAATTTACTGGTCAAGGCTTTGATGTGGTATATCATAGTATGAGCGCCTGTAGCTGCACAATTTCACCTATTTACGCACAAAGAAGCATGACACTGAGTATGGGGCTCAACTGCTCCCGACCAAGACATCATAGTATAGGATCGGCCTCATGAACCAGCTCGCCCGGTCCGTTCGTATGTAAAGTTAATTGACGTCCCAGAACTAATTAACGGTCTGCAGTCTACCATGGCAGGCGATCTGACTCGAGACTATGCATATAGCTACTTCGGATACTTCAAAGCTAGAAGCTAGCTTCACATTAAATCACTTTTAATGTCTCTTCATTTGTCCATCTTCGTGAACCCCAGCACTCTAATACGGGTCTTTACGCCTCCGATTTCTACCATTACAGCACTACTACCGGCCACCTTATGAATGAGGATTATAATGTGAGAGACCCAAGATCGTTTGAAGAAATCTCGTTTTCGTGTCAGGGTCAAGTGGCGAATACTCCACGACAAAACCAGGGGGTATTTACCGCAAGCAAGCCAGCCTTAATCGAGATTAGATCCATTTATCGCTTGTGTATAAGCCTAATATGTGGTATATCCGTCAGCGAAGACGAGAAAGCTGTAATGGAGTCAAAGAATGTAGCTATCTACAAAGTTCAAGCTGTTAAATCTTCCTAACCGTACTAAGCAGCGGTTTGAGTGTTCTTATTCAATGGGAAGTAAATTGCATTACACTTTTATTCGCAAAGCTGTCTAACTTCCGTAGTTCGACATACAAAGTCCTATATGATTTGTAGCGGTAGTATATCCGTCTTCGAAGACGGCAAAGTCGTAAAAGACTTGGCAATAGTATCCACCAACAAAGCTCAGATAACCTGAATGGTGCCATATAAAGTTTGATCCCCCATTTCTCTCAGCTCCTAACGGGGTAGCGGTTTGGGTGGCCTTGCTTAAAGGCTCGCTTAAATGGTGTGGGTTTAGTGCCGTTCCATGCTAAAACGGAAATGGGCAAAATTCCGATCCAAACTATGCTGCTTGCGGTAAACACCCATAGGTGCTGTCATGAGGTAGTCATCACTTAACCTTGGTATGAAAACGAGATTCCGTCTCCAAGCTTGCTTGGATCTCACACCAAAACATTTTCTTCGGAAGGTGACCGGTAGTAGTGCTGTAACGGTAGAATTTGGAAGCGTAAAGATCCGTAAAAATGGCAGGAACTCTATGACTTCGTAATAAGTGACACAAATCGACTTAAGCCGTGACATCAACTAGTAGTATTAGTAAACCAAACGGATCAATAGGATAGAATCCAAAGACCGCTGGGCCACTAGGTGGCCTTAAGGCAAACCCAATAGATAAGCCGTAAGATTAAGAGCGAAAGGCATAAAGTCTTTGCCCAATTTTACTTTGTAATAGGGTGAGCCCTATTGTAAGTGTCAAAAGTGGGAGGATCAATGTCGAGCAGTGTAAACCGATGGTCGAACGTAACCGTATTATGGGGTGGAGCGACGAAGGCGATATTTGAGAAGGTTGCGAGGTCTACTGCTGGAATAGTCGAGTAAATTAGGCGCATTGGGCGCTAATTGAAAAGCACGACGCTTTTATACCTAATTTTAGTCGGGTGTGTCCTCCATAGTATCGGGAGTTGAGGGTTGAAAAGGTTGCAGCTGTAAATATTCCATTAAATCCTTCAGTTGCCGAAGTGTGACACTGGAATGACTCACACTTCGGCCAAGTAGATCTTTGAAAAACCACTTAAGATTGAGAATGATTACCGCAAGTACGTTGGCTTGGACTTGGCTGGAAGCTCATGGAAACGAATATCGTTTCGATGCATCCATAGAAATTGAAGATGGCCTTATTTAATGGTCCGTTTAAACGGTGTGGGCTCTATTACCGCTCCCTATAATCTTCTTTTAGTGTGGGGTACTTAATGAGGTACCATTATTAGACTGTGTAGAGCTTTGTATATCTACTACGGTAGTTGTACAATTTTGCGGATAAAAGTGGAATGCATTTTATTTCCCAGCATTTCGCTCTTGATGGCGGCACTCACGTCTCAGTCTCAGTACTTGGCGCTGCACTCGTGGTCACATCGCAGCACTGCTTCTCGTCAAGCTATATCTCAGCTCAATTGCGTAGTAGCACAAGCTAACTTACTCCGTATGGCAGTTCCACATTTTGAATACCGGCAGTGAGGTTAGCAACGGCGAGATTCGCCATGGCTTGCCTAGTTTTGACCGTGGCTGAACCGATGTGTGGCATCACAACACAGTTCTCAAGTGAAAAGAATGGGTGAGTGGGTGGAAGTGGTTCAGGGGTTGTCACATCCAAACCAGCTGCTGCAATCGCCTTCGTGTTAAGTGCATGTACAAGCGCATCCTGATCCACCAGCTCACCTCTGCCAGTGTTGATCAACACTGCACTAGCCTTCATGAGTTGTAGCTCTTTGGCACCGATACTGCCACGAGTCGCCTCGGTAAGAGGCTGATGGAGACTGACAATGTCACTTTCGCGCAGCAGAGTATCAATGTCCACAAACTTAACTGAATCTGTCTCGCCCCCTAAGGATTTGACGTTGGCAAGCTTCTCACGTGGCCCTGTGTAGAGGATTCTGCAGTTGAAGCCATTCTTCAGCATACGCGCGTACGCCGTACCAATTCGTCCAAGACCGACCACACCGATTGTGCTACCAGTGATATCAGATCCACAATACTGGAACGGTTGCCAGACACCCCACTCTCCAGCTTTGGCGCTGGCTGCACACTCAAGCAATCGCCGCTTGGCTGCAAACGTCAGTGCTACCGCCGTCTCTGCAGTCGACACATTCAATACACCTGGAGTGTACCCGACCTTTACATTTCGAGCTCGGCAGGCCTCCACATCGATGTGGTTATAGCCGACCGACATGGTCGAAACCACACGAAGTGAGGGCCCTGCAGCGTTCAGAACTTCCTCATCCACTTTTTCCGTTAACAGACAAAACAGTCCTGTGCATCCTTTGACTCGTTCGAGCAGTTCTTCGCGTGGAATGCAGCTCTCTTCAGAAGCGAAAGACTCAACAACGACTGAGTTGGCGCCGGCTTTGTCAAGTCGCTGACGGAATCGCTCTATCGCATATGGCACATTCCGAGAGAAAAACACCTTCACAGTAGTGCTCATGGAGGATGTCAAGTTGACGTGCGGCGGTTGAAAAATATTTGATATGGAGCAAATTTTTCGATATCATATGAAAACTACCGTAAGGGATCAAATAAAAGCTTTAACTGTACCGTGCACGACTCGTACTTAGGATTCGTCTCCCATATCCATCCATTCGTTGTACACGTTCTCGTCCCATGGAGCTCATTGACAGAAATCCCAGGTCACGAGAACGCGTTTTTATTGTATCGCGTTCTTCTTTGAGCGCAATCGAGATGTCAGGATGCACTTCTTTCTCTATACTACCAAGGCTGAGAACAATTGAGAGATCCGACGTGCTAATTGATCGGTCCGTTTTTGTGACTTGTTAGTGTAAGTAAGTCTGTGTCTGTGTTTGTGTTTGTCTATCTATGTGTGAATGTTGTTCGTGGGTGCGGATGAGGATGACACTCAATCTTAGGACACCTTCCGAGAAGCAATTTCTCTATGTGGACTGCTGTTGTATTCATACTGCCTGAGTCTGTGCTTGGATGAACATTTCTGTTTGGTATAAAGTTGCTTGTGTTTCTAGCGTGTTGAGAAGATGATGATTTAACAATTGCATAGTTCAACTGAACGCCTCCACGGCTGCTGTTGAGAACATTCCATCAAAGTCTTTCGCTCCTATCTGATTCTCAACGATACTATATTATAGGTGAGGTATGTGTCGTATAGATCGACAAGGTTGATGAAGTTGGCATGATTCCCTTTGGAGCCGTTTGTGACTCCAGTGGTGTCGAAAACAATCATTGTTGAGCTGGTCTTGTCGATTCGTAATGTGCCATGTTGTGTCGCGATTGAGGTGATGCCTAAAAGATAATCCAACTCTGAAGCCTATCTGTAGACAAGAATCTAGAGCAAATAGCACTGATCAATCGCAGCAACCCTTTTTCGTAGTGTTTGTGAGACTAAATCTATTAATACGAAGGCACTAGCTTGTACGATATTGTGATAAATACGACGCTCATAAGGTTTTGGTTTGCGTGTGCACGGCATTGTTGACGGTGCATTTTCATCTCCGCTCTGTTGCTGTGGACAAAGGACTCCATTTACAGCTGTATCTAGCGCTTACATTCCGGGATCTAGCCCAATGACAGTATTTGACACGTAATCATGAGGAACCGCAGGACTCGTGAAAGACTTCTCGTTTGATCTCTCGCTCCATCTTGGGTCGAACAGCAGAACTGACGCTGCATCCATCGATCGTTACTTAGTTCACAAAAGACAGCTAGCGTTACCGTCTGGTTTCAAGCTGAGAGATATCAAAGGTTCTCCACTGGTTTTTTCCTATAAAATTTCGTCGATAACAACGCTTGGAAGGTTCCAGCTATAGCCCTGGACTCGATCCTTGGTATACAAGTAAGACCAGACCGAGTGCATCCGTTAGTCATGATGTGCGCTGTTGTGTATGTGGCGAAAGCAGGAAACAATGAGTTCCTTTCTCGTTTGGCACCTCTTCTCTTCTCTTCTCGACCACGCTCTGAAACTCCCCATATTATTGCTAATACGAATAGTAGCGCATAATATATCAGCGACGTAATAATGGACATGGATCCAATCTAACCGCCGACTTGAAGACTCATTTCTCATCTTGGCTCCAAGAAGTTACATCAGTAGCATGTTTTTGGTAGACGTCTTCACTTTGGTTGTAGCGTCGGCGCTATGTGCTCAGGCGCAAGACCTTGGAGAAGCAGCAGCAACTCTCATATCTTCTTCTACGCTTTCATGCTCGAGAGATGAGCTGCAGCACGTTCAGACGCAAATTGCCTCGATTCGCGCGTCTTTGGAGTCGGCGTCCGACTTCAAACACGAAGCTACAAGTGTGCTGTCACCCTGCAAGGCAGCGCTCACTTTCGAATTGTGGGCGGCAAGCAACGACACCAAAGAGGAGTGTGCTACCGACTGCATCAGCTGGATTGAGGACGTCGTGGACGCTCCGACTTGTGAAGACGTAGAAATGCTCACGTACCAGCGACGCTTGGCCGCATATCTTAATCAATGCAATGAGCAAAAACAAGTGCGATTACAGGAGAAGGACACGAGCACTAAACTGCGAGGACTGGCGGAAAGCTACCCCGAAGATCGTAAACTTGGTGTCAAGGGTCTCATGGACGCTCTCCTGGTTGTAACTTTGAATGAAGCTCTATGATAGCTGTTTGAGACTATTTATTGGCACGTGAAGCTTGATATGCGTGGCCTGAGACTGTAGCGCTAGCTGTGGTAATGCAGGTTATATTCTGCAATGTCAATTTTTTCAATCTTAAAACATTGATCTATACATGGTGTAATTCCAGAAACCTGTTATTAAGAACTTCTTCTAGCGTTTGGAATGTCAAACATCCACGCGATATCGGGAACCCAGTCGACAAAGCTCAAACGCGTGCCTGTGCGTGGAGCCAACACGTTGTGGACCCGTCGAAGATGTCAAGAATTATCCTCTTCCGACATTGCATTTCGGCCTAATAAGCGACAAGACGTATCACCTAAGCATATAGAATAGGGGTTAGGTCGGTATACTTCAAACAATCATATTATTGAAATAGAGTGGTGTTAAGTAGTGGCAGTGTGTATTTTTTTCATCCACATATTTTTTCTATCTACCTTCTGAAGGGCCGAGTTTAGCACTTGACTGTGATTGGCGGAGCCTGTCGCGTGGCGAGCCCAAAGGGGAATAATACATGATTCCATTCGCACCGCCAGACGCATATGAGGCCTCGGCGCAAAACAAACTACGACGAAGATAGCATTCCTACATCAAGATGAGTACAAGCCGCAGAGATAGAAGTATGCTGGCACCATGTTGGAGAACGCTTTCTAGCAGGGCAAGAGCTACTTCACCGCCACGTGTCGCCTGAACTACCCTCTTCTTCAACACGAGATCCAACACAGTGCTCATGCGGTGAAACAGATTCAGATGGAGGCCTGGCATCTGGTCAATCTCCGCATGCTTCAATGCCTGAAAATAGTCTCCCCCTCCCCGACTACACTGACAAGGCCTTCTTTGATCACTGTTGTTCGAGCGTGGCGTCAGAGAAGAATCCCGTTTTATGGAAAAACATTCGTCGTATGTATTAGTTAGAGAGAGCACACCAAGTCTTTAATCTCACCGGATACTCTCAACTCAAAAGTGAACTTCGTGAGCAGATAGTGTCAATGCCGGCGTGATGATTCGTAAGCACTTCGAGAAACGCCTCTGACTCTAGGTGCTGATCACATTAGGAGGGCTTGGTAGCGGTCACACCAAGAAGTAAAAGAAAAGAGCCTATGTGAATGTGGAAATGCGTGCATGCAAGAGTACCGATAAGACGGACGTAACAGAAGCGTTACAGATGCGAAATGTTCTTACGCCAGATGGCACTAACTGGAGCGCACAGTGGATTCCGTTGGCAGAGCAATATCCAAGAAAATGGCCTGGCATTCTGCGTTCGGCTACTATGGAAGTTCCAGAGCGAGGTTGAGAAGAGAATGGTGGAGGTGCCTAACGAGAAGAGAGTCCGGGCGCTCTCGCTGTTTCTTGTTTTCACTACGTACACGAGTACACATCAAGCTCAATGCGACTACTCTGCATGGTTTTACGCGCGCATCGAGAAGCGATTTGAGGGGTATGACTGTATCGCTGTCCGTGAAGTCATTCAAGGAGAACAAGTGGATGGTAATGCGCCACGCTTTTGATATCTCTCAGTTTGAAACCATGCGTCAAAGGAGTGATGCTGATAAGAGCGAGCTCGTGGAGATGGCAGGCCAGTCGCCTCTTTGCCAATCAAGTAACGAGCGACGGATACGGTGCGCCAGTTTTGATGTATTGATCACTGACGGAGGACGAGAAGACATCGATGAGAACTCTTCCGAGAGTCCATTGAGTTATTCTGGATACGTGCCAGATGTTGTCATCGGGCTAAGCCCCGGGATGCAGGCACTGTGTACTGCTGTGAGAGAGGCCTGTTGTCCGCAGCAGCAAGGTTGGTGCTATGAAAGGAGACCGAAGAAGAAAAAGAAGTTGTAGAAGGAGGATAGACCGATCCCAGCCACCTAAGCGTTGTAACAAGCGCGATATCGTGCAAGTGACGTAGAAGGAGTGCCGCCTTACGTTTGGCTTCAAGCGATTTACTGCTTGGAACGAGGCTTGAAGAAACGACATCTTGATACGAAAAGATCCTTGCAGAGATACCGTCGTTCAGGATCGCGAGCTACATAAAGTACCCGGAGTGACTGCAGTATTTCTAGAGCAATGTGATGTTCCTGCTGATCTTCAGCGCGGAGCGGTCATTTCTCAAGTAGAGGTTCTTCCAAAAGTGTATGGCTCGTGGCGGTCGATGCGATCGCGATGTGCATTGTTCCGACGGTGAGCATGAAGACGTGCATGGAGTACGGGGACTCAAGTAAGCGCGATGGCATCAAAAGCACACGCGCTTAGCTCGGGGAAAGGGCTGGCAGGGGGATGCGAAAGCGTGCGACGGTGGTGTTCATGAACAAGTTCATGACGAGCAAG